>CAKNYM010052032.1:163483-195368 GCA_932195095.1 Andricus curvator
GGGAGAGGGAGAGGGAGAGGGAGAGGGAGAGGGAGAGGGAGCAATCCTCCGGTCTCTGACACATGACGGAACGCGTGTGTCAGAGGCTTGCGTTACACTTTCGAGCCATGGTTTCACTCGACTCAGGCGCGACTCCACATATCGAGGTCTAAGATGTTTTACACATCAAAAATGTAGAAAGAATACAAATATAAAAACGACAGAATATTCTCAAATGACCATTATATTCACTCAGAGTTATAAACTAGAAATGATAAGCTTTCTTTTAATATGAATTTCACCAAAATCTGAGAATACGTGTTTTGAGATATTCAAAATTTCAATTTTCTCTTTTTAAAAACTATACAAAGGACATATATTTTTTTAAACTACTTGCCACGATCGTAAATATTGTCAAATTTTCTTCCGAATCCATTAGTTGCACACTTTATTTGGTTCGTTTTTGGCCCAATAACATTTCAATGAAAAATTGTCTGTACACTAAAGTGTACCAACTACCACCCCACATATGTCGGCAAACATGTACTCGTATGGTGGATTATGGGTTTGCACCTACAGTGAGGTCCTATAGTACTACAATTTACAGCAGTTTCAAGAAAATTGAGAAACCCCCATTTATTTTTTTAATAAAAAGTAAAACGTTGCAGACATATGACCTTATACTCCTTTGGAATGTTACAAAAACATCTGAGAAAAGTACTTCATGAAAACTTTGACAGGTATTCTTCCAGCTTAGAAGTAAAAAGAATGTACATTTCATTCCTACTTTTTATTTCATCACCGCACGTAAGCGGGTATCAAAGTGTATATATGTGCATGACCATGTTCGACAATTTATCGTCACCACCTTCTGTGGAGGCATTTCTACACTGTTCGTATTTGAAGAAACACCTGGGAGCTGACGTACTTCGCTTATCTTCCTCACCAAAGCATTAATTCAAGGTTATATGAGTGGTTGCGCTGTAAACTGACACCTTTATAGTGGCGCGGAAGCAGCTATATGATCGTTATGCATCCTTCTCTCGGAGATGTAAAGAAAAGCACACGAAACATGCACGGCTCTCATAATCTCAGGATTATCACACATTATACTTTGCTGACATAAGAGATTATTAATATACTCGTGTCTTGAAACTACACAGATTGTTGTTTCTAAGTCTAAGCAATTATGACCTTCAGGCTATCTATACAGTTTCTCCAGTATCTCCAGTTTATTTTGTTTGTAGAGGTGCTAATAGTTCATTGGTTGCTGTATGGAGAAGAGACAATTAATTTTTTTTTTGTTAAAATTTTGAAATGTTCTATTTCGAGTATCAAATCCTTACGTAAAAAGGTACATTTGAGAATCACATAAACTTATAAAGCAAAAATAAAGTGAACAAAAATCTCGCACTCGTATTCTGAACTTTAGACTTCAGATAAGATTCACACAAATCATATTATTCGATTAAAATCCACATAAAATGATGAATTGATGCCACATTGAAAAAAAATCGACACGTTTGACATTAACACGAATAGATGTCAATTTAGATCATCCGTCGATGCATGCGAATAATTATATCATTTTGCAAATCAAATCATCTACGACCTCATTCAAATTCCAGGCATACATAAAATAATTAACAATAAAATTGTTCATAACACAAATTCAGTCACACCTATTTCACCTTACTCATATTACATTCCGTCAATCGATCGAGTCCCTGAGCCTTTGATGATGCGCTCTGTATGATGTAAAGAGTTCCAGATAAAAGATTCCAAAATTATTGTGTACTAGTAGATTTCTAATGAAAATTTTCCTTGGTTTTGTATTATCTAAGACCCAGTGAGATTTATTGAATGTTCCCTCCAAATGATCCAGTAATTCATTTGATCCAGTGCCAAAAAGCCAGCCCTTCTATGAAAGAACTAAAATTCTTTCTTTTTACCTGTTCTTCTTTGGTGGTTTAATTTTGTCTCCTTTCTCACTGGCTTACCTGGCTTAGAATTTTCGAAATTACACAATTTACTCTTATTGCTTAGGCTGTCAGACCCGTGTGGAAAAATTCCGTGGAAGTTTTGAATCATGCTAAAGCCAGTACAGTTTTTCTCAAGCCTATTTATTCACGCAATACTAGCCTGGCACTACATTGGCGCTGTCTAGTTTTGCTATGTGTTTGAATCAAACCTTTCTGCTGTCTAGTTCCAGTCTTGGCGCTGTCTAGGGGTTCGTTACGAATTTGAATATATGAAGACTGTCTAGATTTTAGCTAGTTTCTAGACAGAATCGCGGTTTGGACTCGAACAAAAATTAAAGAAGTGAATTCAGAAAATAATAATTCACGAATAAAAGATTTAAGAAATTACAATAATTGCATAAATGCTCAAGCATTAATTAAACGTACACTATTACATATTTAAGATAATAAACAATAATTATTATAGAAGGTGATTCAAATCTTAATATACGAACTGTATTCTTAACAACGATTTTTTTAAAGAATGTCCATAAACACATTTTCTTTCAATTGAATTATATAGTAAAGTTATAATACATTCATATTGAAGTTGTAATAATTATAATATGTATAATGCTATGTATTATATTGATAATATTCCTCAAAATCAAATTTTAACATAAATGATCAGCCTGTGGAGCGCCTGTGTCGAGTGAAGGCGGACTAGACAGAAACAGTACAGCGCAACGTAATTTTTCGACATGGGGAACGCCTCTGAACCATTTTTGGTTTTCTCAGTCTTAGTTAAAATTCTCCTTTCCCTTTAGTTCCTCACGTGGAAACCTTAGGAACTATTTATTAATTTTCACTTGAACGTGAACAACGTCGATTGCTACAAGTTTCCATAAAAAACATACTCATTTTAATAAAATATCGATCTTTGAAGGGCATTTTGAAAAGATTCCTACTGAAGGATTTTCTGTTCTATGGCGTATATGTCATATAACAAACTGTATTATATTGGAAAGTATATCAACATATGTTCACAGTTTGAAAGATTCCAGTAAAACAGATATTTGTTGATACAACTTCATCTGTGCCGAGGAATCAAATATCGCTATACAATTAAGGAAAAATGAAAAAATTGCAAGAAGTGATTAAGACTTGAAAATTCTGATTCATTGGTAGATTAGAGAGCAGTTAAGGCTTAATTAAAAAATTAACTACATTTCAAACATATCTCGGAGAGTCCAAATTTGAAACAGTTTTTAAGATTATACCTGAAGTTCCGAACGTTCATAGGAACGAAATTAGAAAAACTAATTTTCGAATTATATCGCATAAATCATTAAGGAGGTCAAAAAATGATTGTCTGTCTGATAATATTTGCAAATAACAGTTTTTAAGGGTTAACTATTCTCATACATCACCCATTGTTCAGAAATGTAAATGACGAGGTAGAATTTCGATATTTGACAATTTATAAACGTCAAAAAAGTTCTTTTCCTATGCCCCCAACTATAAGCCAATTGAGAAATTTTTGGAAGACCCCTAAAACTACTCCTATTACACACACACGTAAAATATTGAACATGAAAGTTAGAATTTCGTTATTTGCCAATTAAAAATCGTCAAAAATGAGATAAAAAGAAAATATCATATTTATTAGAAAACTTTGTTAAATGACAATATCAATTAATTCTCTGCATGAATTATATAAAAACATTAAAGTTTAAGTTATATTAGTCTCATGAAATTTTATCAGGAGTGAATAATTGTTTACTTTATGAATAATTTTATGAGAAAATTCACTTTTTGAACCCTAAATAACCCTTAAAGAACTTTATTGATTATACCTCTGATTTTTTCGAAAACGAGAAATACATCCCTTATGAAAAATAAGTATTGGTAAGTATTGGATTTGATACTTTTTTCGCGCATAAGTAGGGGAGACCTCCCTACAGTGGATAGCTTCCTACAGTGGATATTCGTAAATAAAAGCGAAATGCCTAAAGTAAACCTAATTTGCGCATTTGATATGATTCAAGTTTATAAAAATGCATCATAAGACGGAATTTCATGTTATACTTAATTATAATAAAAGAAAAAAGTATAAAAAACTATTTTTGACATGATCAAGAAACTTTGTCCTCCACTTTAGTAATTTTTTCCAAGTATTTACAAATTTTCAGAGTGATTTTGTTTATTAATATATGTTCTTTGGTCATTAAACTATAATGTTGTTTACCCTAGAATCTTCCGTTCTATGTGAGAAAATTATTATAAATATATTCTTTGAGGCTCTCATTTTCCTACTATGGATACCAGCGTTATCCCTACAGTGGATTTTCAGTGAAAAGTTTTAGAGATTTACACTCGTAGGTTGGTACTAAAATAGCAGAAGATAGAATCAGCTGATACTTTGAACATAGGTATAGTATATACCTAGCTGCAGCGTAATATAATTGAATGTTTATCACAAATATAATATAATAGATTTAATAGTGCAATCATTTCTGAAAGGCAGGTGCTCGAAATTATTATTATTTAAATCGCGTGTAGTGTTGAAAATTTTAACAGAAACTTAACCTACAAATTAGTGGAATTTTATATATTGAGCAATTTTAAATTTCCCGCAAGTAGACATAACCTCACCATGCACAATTTCTATATAGGTATTTTCTAGGTACTTTTGACACGGCACGATTGGTGGCAATCCTAACCTCACCTGACCTATCCACTGAAAGGCGTGTTGTGAAATATGAGCGAAATAACTGACATTATATTTTTGCTAATTTTATCCAAAATCGAAATTATATCACTTTTTTGTTTGTTCTGATAGTAGCGTCGGTATAAAATATAATTTAGGGGTACGCATAGAAACATCTTTCTATTCTGATTCGCGGTGTAGAATCGAATGTCCACTGTAGGGCGAACCTGCCAACACTGGATAAAATTTTACCACCTCAAAATAATATCAATAACTTTTTATTTGCTAACGAATTGATTTTTACTGATATCTCATCAGATGGGTGAATATATCAGCTTCATTTGTGTCATAACAGCTCTTCAAAATATATCCTATTTTGTGTTTACTGAAATCTACCAATTTTTGCTATCCACTGTAGGGAGGTCTCCCCTATTGAAAATCCAATACTTTTTCGTGAAAAACGTACTGCATTCTATGCTTACCAATACTTTGTTTTCATAAGGGATCGGGTGGAAGTTCACGAAAACATTAATTATTTCAAAAAAATGATTAGGGAATTGAAATTATCAGGTATGGGGTATAAATCATCATAAATAATATTTATTTTTAAATTAAATACAAATTTACCTACTCCATTTTTGGCTGAAAATTAATTTTTTTGTAATTAATTTATATTTTTAGGTCGAAACTTCAAACTATTTGGTTGAAAATTAACTTTTTTGTTAAAAATTCTTATTTTTGGGTTGAAAATGTACTCGTCTTGTAGAAATTTCGTCTTGTTGGCTAAAACATTCGACTGTTATGTTGAAAATTTGTCTTTTTGGGTTGAAAATTCTATTCTTTTGGTAGAAAATTACCATTTCGTTGAAAATTCTTATTTTTGGGTTGAAAATGTACTCGTCTTCTAGAAATTTCGTCTTGTTGGCTAAAACATTCGACTGTTTTGTTGAAAATTTGTCTTTTTGGTTTGAAAATTCTATTCTTTTGGTAAAAAATTACCATTTCGTTGAAAATTCTTATTTTTGGGTTGAAAATGTACTCGTCTTGTAGAAATTTCGTCTTGTTGGCTAAAAAATTCGACTGTTTTGTTGAAAATTTGTCTTTTTGGGTTGAAAATTCTATTCTTTTGGTGAAAAATTACTATTTCGTTGAGAATGAACGTTTTGGTTGAAAATTCAACTGTTTTGTAAAGAATTCGCCTTCTTGAATTTAAAATTGAACATTTAGTTGATATTCGCCTGTTTTTCTTGAATGTAACTGTTTTTTATTAAAAAAAAAATTTTTCTCCGTTGAATTATGAACTATTAAATGTTTTGTGTTGCGAATCCATATTTTTGGCGGAATTAAAAATTAAACTATTCTTTGGTTGAAATATTAATTATTAATTTTTTTGTTAGAAACTCTTTTTCTTTTTGGTTGAACTGCAATATTTTCCGTCATAAATTAAAATTTTTCATTTGTAATATCAACTGTACAATTTTTGGTTGAGAAATCATTATTTCATGGAAACCTCCACTACTTAATGGAAATTGGAACTTCTTTGTTGAAAATTTATTTCATTGTTGAAATGTCATCAATTTAGTTGAAAATTTATCTACTCCATTTCTGGAATCTTTTTTATTTGAAAATTCAACTATTTGGTTAAAAATTCACCGGTTTTTGGTTGAAGCCTGATCTTTTTTTCTTTTGAAATTGGACCATTTGGTCAAAACTTTATTTTTTTAAATTGAAAATTCAACTATTTGGTTAAAAATTCAACTATTTTGTTGAAAATTCGTATCTTTTGCTTCAAAGTTTGACCATTTAATTGTGAATAAAAGTGTTTGGTCTAAAATGATTATTCTTTGTTTGTTTGAAATTCAATCAGTTTTCTGAAAAATCATCTCTTTTGGTTGAAAATGACCTTTTCTGTTGAAAATTCATGTTTGCAGGTTTAAAGGTCAACTGTCTTCTAATCAATTCGACTTTGTAGCTTAACAACTCAACTATTTTGTTAAAAATCTATCTCTTTTAAAAACAAATCAATCTTTTTCGTTTGAAAATGTAACTAATGTGAGAAAAATTCAATATATCTTTATTTAAATCTCAAGAACTTCATATTAAATTCCATACTGTACCTATAGACTAATTTTATTAAAAGGAATTTATTTCCCTATTAATCCTCTAATTCCGTGAAATCTCACCTTATTATACAATAGGAAAGAGTGTGAAGTCTGCTTTTATATTCCCGGTGGTGAATAATTTGTGTAAAATCTATTTTGTGTAGAAAAAATTTACACGTAATAATTGTGTAGCATGTATTTTATCTACTATTTTTGATATTGTGTGTAAAACGTATTGTGTGTAGTAAAAATATAAGACACAATATTTTTGTGTAGGATGTTTTGAGAATATTTTTAGAATAAAATAATGACTGTACTTCTGTATAGGATATATTCTATGAAGAAAATATTTTGTGTAGGAAAAATATAATACTATTTAATTCTATGTATTATATATATTTTGTGTGGAAAATATTATGTGTAGGAGAAATATACTTAGTTTAGTTTGAGTATAATATATTCTGTGTGAAATATATTCTATTTTTTATTTTTAGTGTAGGGATGGGTGCTATTGAGCCTAATGCACGGAAAAATAGTTGTTTAAGACTATTATTATTATTATTATTAACATCCAGTGAATTGTATAAGACTAGACACCTGGAACTCTATATCTAAGATTCATAGACAATCGGATATTTTTCTTTTATAACACATGCAAAAAGTGCGTAGAAAAAAATTTTGAATTTTGAATTATGAAAAATCGTCAAAATGTACTGAAATAAAATTGAACCATATATATACCATTAAACCATTTCCCTTTCAGGGTAGGTGTGACACTACCCGATTCGGGTAGTGTTTCTAGGTTTTTCTTGTAGTTATAAATAACTACAAGTGTGGGCTCACCACACCCACGATGTGCCAACAGCACTCATGTCAGTATTCTTGAATGGTCACCCATCCAAGTACTAACCGCGTCCAACGCTGCTTAACTTCAGTGATCTGACGAGAACTGGGTTTTTCAGCGTGGTATGGCCGCTGGCCATAATCGTAAACCATAATCGGATCATATTGAGCAATACGAATATTAAACGAAATTCAATTCTTTTTCAGCTTTTACATTGATCAAGAGAGAAAACATAACTGAAGGTCAAATCAAGTTTGTAAGAAAATGACCTAAAAAAAATTGAATCTCCAGTTTTTCAGCATGGGTGACGATATTTGGAAGACAGGTAATCCGTCACTCCCCATCAAAGTTGTGATGTGAGCCGGGAATTTGGCAGTCCAGTTTTTTCCTACTTTTGTGCCTTCGCGAAAGAAGCACGAAATTCGTTTTTCTGCAGATTCGAATGGACGGACGGACGGTTATTTGTGGGTTCGAAGGTACAAATGCAATAGATTGATATACATATGGTGAACGGACATAGAATGCTGGATCGAACGAATGCTTTGGGCGTTGGTCGATTTTCGAGAGATTCTCTTGACTCTGACAAACGTGCCCCACTTCGAGTTATCCCATCTACATCGTGTCCGTATCCCGCAGGACCGAGGACACTCGCGAAATTTACCGTGTATTAATTGTCAGATTTATTGCTGGTGAGCTTTCGCATTTCGAAATCACCAACCTAGATTCCAGAATTCACGGTTATGGAAACCTTGTTTTACTAGGGTCATGAAACCCCAGATGATTTGTCGCTAATCCTGAGAATTTCCAAGAGCAATGTCTCATGTTGCAAGTGCTCCATCATCCTGATCAGGTCCTTCTTGCAGAGTAATGAAAATTCAATTCCAGCGGCACTAGAAAATTACTGACTGTCCTAAATTGGAGTTAAAAAAGTGAACTTCATATCAGTACCCTATTCTACCGTGCAAAACAAGAAACCGGTAACTACGAAGTCTGTACGGAAAGTATGCGAAATTATAGTGTATCAGGAGTAAGAGTTAATTCTGGTCAATGGCGACGGTATCCTCTTCAAAGTACTCGCATTTAAAAGCCGAAACCTTATTCCAGCGATTACTCTATTTTCGGAAGTACTCCCTAAATTCGCCTTTCAGAATAGCTAATAGTTCCTTTGTGGCATTCTGTTTTATTTCTTTTACATTTTGAATTAGTTTTTCTTTAAGGGCATACGTCAATTTGGAAAACAGTCAGACTGCACAGGGAGCCAGGTCAGGACTATATGGAGGATGTCGAAGTCGTGTATGGCCGTGTTTCGCCAGAAATTGCTGAATAAGCTGCGATAAATGGGCAGGTGCGTTGTCGTGGTGAGGGACTTAATCATCACTGACCCAGGCTCATCCCCAATCAAATTTCCGCAATAATTTTTTTTTTGAATCCCGAAGTCTTCCTTCCTCTCTCACTATTAAATAATGATGTATATCAAACAACACTCGCACTCATTCCACATTTTGAGGTGTTTTGGCCATTCCGGGCCTACTAGAGCAAGGGTCACTTTCATTGAAGTACGACCACTTCGAAGTCGCCTGTACCACTCTTTATTTTGAGTATCACTCATAGATTCATTACTATACACTTTGCGAATCATAGCGATGGATTCTGAACATGAATGGCCAAGTTTTTGGCCAAATTTAATGCACACTTTTTATTCAGTGCATTTCGTCATCCTGAAATGCCACGCGTACGTGGTTAGATATTCAAGAAACTGCGTACACTAGTCGACTAAAAATTCAAAAGTTTATTTAACTTAGTAGGAGGCCTCACAGAGGTCCACCCCAAAATGGTAAATACCTGTTTTTGACAATAGCACAAATAAGTAAAAAGTTAGAGCACAAGGTCGGAAACTTTTCGGACAAACCTTGTAAATTTAGGAGTTTTCACCTTATTCGAAATTGTTTCTATTTAAATATATTGTAAACAAATGTGAATCGAGAGCCAAATCCAAAATGTAGTTACCACTTTCTTATTTTTCACGGCACTATTGAAAAACTTGACGTCAAAAATGACGTGAAAAACTACATAAAAAATGGCGTCTAAAATTACGCTTGAAACGGGAATGGTTTTTGCTGTTTTATTTTTTCATTTCATTATAGTTAAAAAGCCTAAACAATTATGTATAAATGATTTTTGCACAACATTTTATTGAAGAAAGTCATTGACTATAATAAAAGATAATTTCTTTTTTTTAAATGTATTTTATTACATTTCATTACATTTTATTAACAGGGCCTGCAATTTTGCGTAGAACGAAAGGATTTGTGTAGACCAAATTTAAAAGTCTGAAATCAAAAAGTGTGCATTGGAAAATCAACTTTGTTTTCAGAGCAAAATTTTCTGTTTCCTTACCTAATATTTTAACAGTATTAAAAATGATCTTTAAAGCTTACTTAAACTATTAATCTGCAGTCTATAAATGATCGACATCCCTATTTGGTTCTTACAAGCTTCACAGTCTTTCCCCTCATTACTGTTATTTTCCCAGGCGGAAAAATTATATATAGTTTATATATAGTGTGAAGTATTATATATTATATTCATTTGTTTTATACATTTTTTGAATAAAACAAATTAATATTATATATATATATTATATAATATTATATATTTTTCCGCCTATGTTTGTCTTACCATTCAAATTCGAACTAATATAAAACTAATAATAGAACCCAAGAAGAAAATCTAGCTATTTTTGGTTGAAGTTAATTCTCTTTTTTTGTAAAACCTACTATTATATTTTTGGTTGAGAATATATTTGTTGCTGAAAATTCAACTGTTTTGTAGAAAATTTGTCTTTTTGGTTTGACAATTCTATTTTTATAATTTGACAATTTGATAACAGTTGACAAATGAAAAAAAAATGATGCATTGGTAGCAAATTCTACTATGTGGTTGAAGATTACCTTTTTTTTTGTTAAAAATGTATATTTTCAGAATGAAAATTCAACTATTTGTTTGAAGATTACCTTTGTTGTTAAAAATTTACATTTTTTGATTGAAAATTCAACTTTTCTGTTTAAATTTCATCTATTTGGTTAAAAATTAACTTTGTTGTTGAAATTTGATATTTCCTATTTAAAAATTAGACTACTTTTTAGGAAAATCCTCTTTTTGGCTTGATAGTTCAACAATTTCGTAGAAAATTGAACTATTTAGCTAAAAATGAACTTTTCTGGTAAAAATTTATATTTTAGAGTTGACAATTCCACTGGTTTGCAGACAACTTTGCCTTTTTCGCTAGTAAATTTAACAATTTGGTAAATAATTCTACCATTTGGTTCAAACTTAACATTTCTGATAACAATTCATATTTTCAGAATGAAAATTCAACTGTTTTGTAAAAAGATTTGTCTTTTTGGGCTCGAAAATTCAATAATTTTTTTCAAATTTGATTTCCATGGCTAAAAAATCTTTCTTGGTTGAAAATTCAAATCTTTTGTTGAAAATTCATCTAGGTGGTTTAAAATATACTTTTTTGTTAAAAATTCATACTTTCGGGTTGTAAAGAAGACTGCTTTGTAGGAAAGTCCTCCTTCAGGCTTAAAAATTCAACAATTTGGTAGATAATTCTACTACTTGGTTATAAATCGACTTTTTTATACAAAATTTATATTTCCAGGATGAAAATTCAATTTGTTTGTAGAAAATTCGTCTTTTTTGCTTGAAAATATAACTGTTTTATAGAAAATTTTGTCTTTTTGGCTGAAAAAGTCAACAATTTGGTTGATAGTCCAAATATTTGGTTGGAAATGAACTTTTTCAAACAAATTTGTATTTTTGGGATGAAAATTACACTCTTTCGTAGAAATCTACACTCTTTCGTAAAAAATAGCTATTTTTGGCTAGAAATTGAACAATTTGGTAGAAAATTCAACTATTTGGCTTGAAAATTTGACATTTTGGTTAATTTTTTTTTCATTCTTGCCTCAAAAATCTTTCTTGGTTGAAACCTCAACTCTTTTAATAAGAATTTATGTTTTTGGTTTTAAAATTCACCTCTTTTGGTAAAAATTTCATTTTTATTGTTCTTTAAAAATGCAACTTTTTTGTTGAAAATTAAACTGTTTTGCTTGAGGATTCAACTATTTCGTTGAAAATTCGTCTTTTTTGGTGAAAAATTATAATTTTTTTGTTTCATAAATGGCCAACGGCCATACCATGCTGAAAAACCCAGTTCTCGTCAGATCACTGAAGTTAAGCAGCGTTGGACGCGGTTAGTACTTGGATGGGTGACCATTCAAGAATACTGACATGAGTGCTGTTGGCACATCGTGGGTGTGGTGAGCCCACACTTGTAGTTATTTATAACTACAAGAAAAACCTAGAAACACTACCCGAATCGGGTAGTGTCACGCCTACCCTGAAAGGAATATGGTTTAATGGTATATATATAAATCAACTATTGGATTTTTCTTTGGAAAATTCATCTTTTTTAGTTTAAAATTCAAATACTTGGTTTAGGCTTGAACTACTGTCTTAAAAAAATCTTTTTTCTTGTTAAAGATATATCATTTTAGTTGAAAATTTATCTCCTTGTTAGAAAATAAATCCAATTTGTTGAAAATGGAATATTTTACTTGAGGTTTTAGGAATTTCAAGCTTTTCAAGTGAAGTTCAATATAGAACCCACATAGATTTTATTTAAAAGAATTTATTCCCAAATTTGTGTAAAAAGTCTCCTTATTACCCCTATTTTTACAGTATTTTGTCCTATGAGGCCTGTTATCGATACGTACGAAAGGTTTTTTGGCTTCTTCTTGTGAGTGTGGGCGGAGTGTGGGGGGGGGGGGAGGTCTGACATATAAATACATGTAGTCTGAAATTGGACACATTTTATGCCCTGGTTATTATTTTTAACATTATTTTCACTCTATTTTTGCGGTCAGGTTTTTTTAATAAGGTAACAACACCTAACTCGGAAACGCTCTACTTACACGGGATACAATTTCCTATTTCATAATTACTGTGGAGCTATATTTTCAAGCGGTCCATTAAATGGAGCTTTTCTTAATTCCCTGTTTCTTCTTTTCCACGTAATAATACTAATAAATAAACGGGAGTAAATTACGGACGGATGTAGAATTAAATTTAAATTTTTCCCGAGTTTCCACGGCGTTAATTGTGTTTCGCCCATTCCGTGTGTCTCCTTCCAGTTTCTAAACGGATACACGCGCTATTTGCGGCACTCGGGTTATATGCATGCATATATACAGACGTAGTACGCGAGAGAGAAACAATTACGAAGTTTCTATTGGCAATCCGAAACACCCTATATACACCCCAAGCAGCGGTTTCGTCCTGAAAATACTGCGGCGGGACGAGCCGACTCCTCGAAGTAGTTTCAGGCCCGCGTGGCATAATTACTATCATAAAGTACACTTGCAGGCCTGCCCACTACCTCTCATTTCCATTTATGCATTTATGAAAAAAGAGCCCATGAGAAAGCCGGAAGGACGCGGGTCGAAGAGAACCGCTTCGTAAAATTGAAGAATGAAGGGAGACCGCGTGGGCAAGCGTAAAAAAGTAAATAGGTCCTATTTCAACGTATGTGCATACAATATACCTAGAGTATATACAGAAACAGCATTTCTGTTAAATACGATGTTAACGAGTTCTCGTTTCCATTGAATCTAGTTTCATTTCCTGACTCAAATTGAAAAACTGTATAGGTGTGGCCTACACAAATTTGTTTTAACCACATCGATTAAAGGATCTTTCAGAAATTCTCTACAAGGGTAATTTTCCACGAAGAGGCAACTTTCCTTTATCAGCGTAATACATTTTTGAAAAAATATTGACTGAAAAAGAATATTTAATTATCACGAGTTGAATATGACTCTAACCCATAATATTGTTAATAATATTTAGGGGAAACTATGCAAGGGTGGGCCATTTGAATTTAATAAAACGAGAACGATCGCGCGCTTGAGCGCACTTGTTTTTGTCCTTAAAATTCTATACTGCATAATTTATATACATTTGAAATATTTGTTAATTATCTTTGAAATTTTGTTTGCAGGTTAAAACAGTTTAAATAAGTCTGAAACAATCCAAAGCAATTTTTTTTATCATCTTCGACCCTTCTCAATCCGTGTTCCAACCTCAAATTAAATTCCAATCTCAGTACATGTCTGAAGCCCAAATTCAATCTGAATGTGTCCGAGGCTCACTTACCAATCCTAGTTCACTCATTCATTAGCACCAACTTCAATCCCAATACATACCAAATCGATTTTTCAATCCGTGCCTCCATTTCTTTGGAATCCGTAGGACTTCTTGGATTTAACCAGAATGAATCCGACAGAATCCGAGACCAATCCGAATGAATAAAAAAAATTAATTCGAAACCAATCCGAATGAATCACGCACCAATCGGAAACAAAGTTTCACTCCTTCATAATCCACTGCCCAATCCAAATGAATCTAACTCTCATCCCAACCCAGATAATAATGCATGCGGACGCACATGGGCGCATGGCATGCAAGCACAGTGACAGCACGTTCTGAGGGTAATAAGTAATCCCGCATAGTGCCCCCACATGGTCTGCATGATATACAGCACAGCGTGCGTCTATCATGCTCGTCAGAAACTTAGGGCAAAATGTCGGCATATAGCGTGCGCTGAAGAGTGCGGCACAAAAAGTGCATTATTACTAAAAACATAATATAGCAGTTGTGTAAAAATAAAACTCTGATCAAATTCGCTTCATTCTCTACATTTTTTTAATTTTCCAAGTTTATTTTACAGACAAAAAGTCGAAATAAAAGTGAATAATTATTTTTGTTCAAATTAAATAGACATTTTTTCTTGGGTTTCGGTTCGGAAAATTAGCTTGGAGTATGAACAAATTTTGAGGCAAAGAACAAAGTCGGCACAATTAGTATTTTATAGTCAAATGATAAAAATAAAGAAAAATATACAACTAGAAGAAAAACTAAAACAAAAAAATCAGTTGTGAAAGGACAACTTTCAACACAGGAGTCTCTTCTTAAAAACGTCATACAATGTTTTCTGTTACTTATGTTATTTTTAACATCTTGTTTTCAATAATTATAACTGAAAACACGTGCATGCTAGCACGACGCTGGCACGCACGTGCCGACGCGCGTGCGGCGTATATGCGACGCATATGAGGACACATATGTCTGCACGCTTGCCCTCACATCGTGCCGCTCGGTCGACACGCGTGCAAATACCATGCGGGCAAGGTGTGAGCAAATTGTTATCTGGGAAGTAAGTTTTAATCTTTTCAACGCTCTTAAGTATGTGCGCTCAATCCAAGTGATTTGGATACCAATCCGAACCCAACTTTCAATTCTTTTCAAACCGTGGGTCGTCATAAACTTGATCCTAACACACCTTTCAATCCTTTTCAATCCATGCGCCAAATCTGATGGATACGTGGCTCATCCGAAAAGTCTGTTCAATCCTTCTCAATACTTGTAGCAACATCAACTTCAGTCCGATTCAATCCGAATCAATCCGAACTTGTCATTCAATTATTTGCAATCCTAATGAATCTATCCTCTTCTAAAAGATCTTCAAAATTTTCAGTTTTCACGTATCTTTCAACGTTTTCCGGAAACCTTTTTCGAAAAAGTTTAAATTTTTTTTTTTTTTTTTTCCTTTTGAAAATAATTTTATTAGGTTAGTTCGTGATGACCAAGAACCACCGTTTGTACAAAACTCTGAAATTTGTTTGACAGTTTGTGCGTATGTCTCACTATTTTTAAGATAACTGAAAATTTTCATTTCATTTATTATTCAAAAAACCTTTTTATTGAGTTAGTTTGAGTTGGTCGAAAACAATTCCCCTTTAAAAAAATCTTTAAAGTTTTTTTAGTTTTAAGTATTTCTGACAGTTTTCGAAATAATTCTAAATTTTAATTTTTTGTTAATTTCTAAAATCTGTTTAATGGCCTGCAAATGTTTTACAGTTTTTGCGCATCTCTCACAGTTTTCAAGACAATATAAAATTTGTATTATTTTTTTTTAAATTCCTGAAATCTTTTTATTGGGTTATTTCGAATTGGTCAAAAACAAAGCCCCTCTGTAAAATCTTTAAAATTTTGTCAGTTTTCACGTTTCTGTGACCCTTTTCGTGATAATTACAAATTTGGGATTCTTTTATTTAAAAATGAATAATCAAGAACAATGGAATCTTGGGCTCTCATAGTTCTGGGATCAATTGATAATAATTGTATCTCAAGAAATTTCATAATTTGTCATTATTTTGTTCTTCACCGTCTCAAAGTGTTGAAAAGTAAAAACATTACCGTTCTTGGAGAATAGGAACCAATAGTAATTCCAAGAGTTGCATCGTTATTCAATTTTAATAATAAAATAGTTATGGATAGTTTGAATGTCCTACCAGTATTGCCATCAATATGGTTAAAATTTACTGAGCAGG
Organism: Andricus curvator; assembly: GCA_932195095.1. Taxonomy (NCBI): domain Eukaryota; kingdom Metazoa; phylum Arthropoda; class Insecta; order Hymenoptera; family Cynipidae; genus Andricus; species Andricus curvator. Next base: position 179,539 of record CAKNYM010052032.1, read on the forward strand.
AGACAGTGAACGCAAATTGAACAAATTTCTCTATCATAATCAATACCTTTTAGATAAGTTTGAAATGCAACATTATTATGACTAAAAATTCATATAATTTTTATTAAATTCAACACCTTTTTATTAAAATCAGCCAAATGCACGATATCTGGATACATTCTTCTTATATACCGTCCAAGGAGAATACAGAAGCAGGTGCAGAGTCTAGAAATTTACGTCCCGAGACAGCGTGAGAGCTGGCAGACTGGGATTTCAAAAAAATAATGAATAAGTTTCGTGAATCCGACATACATCTCTTTGTTCCTACATTAAACAAGAAATGTGACTTCTTTTATGCTTTCGCCTCTTTTTCTGTTATACTAAAAGTCTTAATGAAAATTCAGGGTAATAGAGCGGAAGGGGTTGTAGTGGTTCCTTATTGTCCGCTACCTATTGGCCATCAGTCGCTGAATTAAGCAAACCCTACAAAAAAGTGGTATAGACACCGCAATATTTACAGCATATAGCACCAGATATGCTGCTATTTTAGATGCTCAATGAAAGGAGTAAGCATTGGCATCATCAGACAAACAGCAGGATGGACTCCGGAATCAACCGTTTTTGCAAGGTTCCACAATCAACCGCTGATACCAGAAGGAAAATAATTTTTTTATATTGTATTTTTTGCCTGTTTTTCTTAACATATTGTTATTTTATTGTCAATTATAGAGTAATTATAGTTCTGTGGAAAAAATAAAATGTTGAAAAAAAGCAGTTATTGAACAAGAATACAAATGTTTCTTGCTAGGTCCCGACTCATATTTCACTTTTGTACCAGAAAGGAGGTACAACCATTGATTCCAAGATTCGGAAAAGTCATCAAAGTAACCAATTTCTGCAAATTTTTGACCTTATAAATAAAGCTTCAATTTAATCTGCAGTGAATGAAAGTGTTGGGCAAAGACACCAATATCTAAATAAAAAACTTAAATGTGAGAATGCAGGTAGTGAACCAATCAGTAGAGACTTACAAATTTGAATGCACTTTATTTCCAACAAAAGATTGCGTCGCACTTTTTCGAAAAAAAAGCCACAGGAAGCGGGCCAACAACAGGGTGTACTAAATAGACGGCACTATAAAAAAATACTCACAACTTAAGATAAAATACGTAATGTAAGTTTTTTATTTATATGTGAACGTGAAAAAAAAATTGCATATGAATTTGTACGTTCTGTTTCACTAAATAATTAATCGCCATTTGCACTTTGTCTTAAAACATCTATTGTAAATAAGCTCAGCTATGAAAAGATAAAACCGCTTAATTATACTTTTTAGGAAATTGAGTTTCGTGTGAAAATCACTTCTCTATGCTTATATACACGCGCTTAATTGGAAAATAAAGATTTACCCACTTTTTTACCCATAATGTAATTGAATAAATGTTGTTGAATATTCGAGGAATTTAGGCAATTTTATTTAGAATATTAGGGATGGAAAGTATTAAATTGCTTTTTCAAATTCAGCCTCATTATAACCGTTTAAAAAATATATCTATGATAGTGAATACTTAGATTAAGGTTTAAGTATTGTGCATATCTATAATGTTTAATGTTTTCTGTCACTTGTTGTATAATTGTAAAAAATCTAAAAATATTTCTTTCAATTTAAATTCGGCCTCGAGGAATAGATGCGGAATTTTATGCAGAGTATTTTCTTTTTTTAAACTTTAAAATCGACCCAAAATTACGACCTCTAGCTTAATTTATCCGCCAAAATCCATTTCTGGACCACTGTGAAGCGGGCCTTTTTTGGTCTCTGAATAAGAATTTAGGATCAAAATAGAAATTGTTAACCTAATGGCTCAAGTTTTCAGGCAAGTTCACGGTTTCAATCTTAGGTTTTCCAATTGAGTTGATGAGTTTTATCACTTGATTTGAGCTTTTAAGTTAAACTGAGTTCGACATAACTTCAAAGGTAAACTTAACTCAGCTTAACTTGAACATAGCAAAACTTAGTTGAACCCGAACAAGTTTAGGCTGAAAAAAACTCTTTTATGATACTAATTTGCTTAGTGTCTTAAAGTATTGAAAGCAGTATTGTATTATTATAAAATTATTGCTTAATTAATTGAATAAATATTGAAACTATATATTGATTTTTTATATAATTAATGCATGATGACAAAACTAAGAAATAGGCATATGTTCCACTTATCTATAAACATTTGATAGTGAGGAAACCACAAGATAAAACTCGCTCTGCTGATACGTATGCGGCTGTTATTCATAGCAAATTGCGAGCCATATAATAGTTTTATATAATTTATTATTAACCAACAAATTTCATTTCTGAAACCTTCCTATCAGATCGACAACTGATTTATGGCTCTCTTTCGCCATTTCATATAATGTTTTGCTGTGCTTTCATTTCCTGTTGACATTTTGAATTCTGATGCTTAAGGAGAGCATTGATCAGTTTTTGCAGACGACACGATACAAACGAAAACAGAAGAAGGTTTGAGAATCTCGGCTTGAAAAAAATGCAAAGTTTCGAACTATTTCGAACGACAACGAGAATTTCCGGCTCGATATATGCATCCCTCATTTATGAAACACAGAATGCTGGGGTTATAACACCAATAGTGGGCCACCCTTCAGTAGTCATCCTCCCGTTATTGAACTTGTCTCTTACATAAAGCTTTTTGACATATAAGTTTGAATATGCCATGAAAAATGGTGATTAATAGACAAATCTTATTAATAAGAAGCTGTAAAATGTCTAGAAGGTTGATAAATGCATTTCATCTTTCTCCAGCTTAACAATCACTGCCCATACATCTTTGAATATGATTCTACTCTTAATTGGCTCACTACTGACGCCTGCACCCCATATTCCTTAATGTACTTTTTTTCGTCAAAAATTGGTGAAAAGTCTCTGATGATCAGCACCAGTGATATAAATTCCGTGGTGGTAAACGCACACACAATGTTCATACATAAGTTTGAGGGAGACACTGCCGGTAGTCTTTAGCCATGTTATGGTCCTTCTGGCAGCCTTGTTTTACGAGGAGAAATGCCACTAAGTCACTGCTGACCCGTGAACCTTGTTCGATGATATATGAGCATAGTTTTCACTCGTAACATGGCATTCCCTTTCGCCCCACCTGGCATGTATTTTCGCCTCCACAAACCAGCGCGGTTTTACTGTAATCCCTGTGTTGTTACGTAGTTCTAATCTCGCCGTCCAAACTGTAGTAGAGTTCGTAATTAAGGAATTATTGCTGCCTAGATTAGTTCTGGCGAGGTCCGCATAGAGGCGATTGAATTTAAAGGCCGTAGCGCAGCCTCCGCTTTGTGTGCCACATTATGGAGTCACGTAGGAAGGAACTTCTATTGTCACGAGTCAAGTAGTGAACTGTCTCTGTTCCTGTTGGGAAACTACGTTCATGTACAAAGCTTTTGACGGAACTGCAAATTACAAGATCGTTTTGATTTTATAATTACCACCAGCTACATTTCAAATTAGTTTCCTGTTTTTCATGCAGAGAAAGTTTGACTATAGGGGAGAAGCGGGTAATGCAATACGCATAACATATATCAATTGATAGGAAGAAAGACATAATCGATAATGTAATGGCAAAATATATAAGACGTAGACCAATATCTTAGCTTTGCATTATTCATGGAGAAACTTTCATATACATCAATTAAAATACTTAATTATTATGTCTTCCAAAAATTCCACGTGCATCAAGTTTTCCTACCTGTTGGGTCATGCGGTGCGCACTATTAATTTTATCGGTTTGCAAATCAACAATCATTTTCTAATAATCGAACGAACAATCACAGCAAAATCAGGTATCTATATTCATTTGCAGCTCAATACAAATTTAGTTCATATTTTTGAAGTTATTAGCATTCACAGCTATGAATATACAATATTCAACATTCGCGCTACATTGTCCGCGTGTATATAGTATTGAAATAAGCCTTTTATTTGCAGATATTAACTAACTATACCTATTATTGACATATCAGTGACCCTCGAAAAAGATAGAAGATGAACATTAACAAAGTTTTAATATATTTAGATAGAAATACTACAAGTTTTAATGATTTTTTTGCAAATGTCATAATAGACAAAAAAACACCCAAAATAAACTGTCCGCCTTTATAATTAAAAAATTATCTCAAATAACCTGATTTTTTCACTATTCGATATTATATTCATAAATGCATATACCGAACCTAAGCTTACTCGTTCATAATACGCAAATTTTTCTCAAAGTGACTACGCGGCATTATCTGCCTCGACACATTACCCGCTTCTCTTCATGACGCGACCAGTGTTGGACATGTTAAATTAGGAAAGTTGTGCAATCAATTAATTCCTCCCGCTTTTCCAAGGTCCTATTAATCTTATCTAAGATGCGTATTTTTTTACTATTAATTTTTTTTAACTATTAATTTTAGGGAAAAAGTGTACCGATCAAAAATATGTTTTTTGATGAGATCGATAACTTTTATGCACAAAGTTTTTATATCAGATCAATCTTTTTCGAGATGAAAGAAAAATTAAAATTGGAAAAAAAGAAAAAAATGTTAATAACTTGATTTCTAATAACCTGCGCCAAAAATTCTTTTGGGGCTGTTAAATAGAATGCAAAAGGAACCAATATAGGCCAAGCATCAAGTCAGTATTCTTAAGTGATCATTTCGGAAGTATACCCATGAGCTCTGATGAATGGTTACTTCCTAAAATTGGTTTAATTTCGAAAAATTGGGGGTTTCCCTATTCGTTAAATCAATATACATGGTAGTAAATTGTCGCCCAGTATGAATACAACGCGAATCTATTTTATAGAACGAACGCTAATTATTATCCTCCCTTTATTGGATATCTCAGCCAATTCTTCCTCGATTTGAATCGATAGATTCTGTAAATATATATTATCAATACTTTATTAACTGTACTCAGTAGATTCATTATTCAACAGATTGGTCCAAAAATGTCAAAATACGTCGGTTAGAGAAATCTCCAATGCTATTTTTCATCAAATTTTGCTCCACTGATTATTTCTTAACATATATTGCACTTTTCATGAAGAAAATTCGGATGTTTATTAATTCAGTCGACCTGGAGTAGGATAAAAAGGCTAATAAATATATTTTTTTAAATTCATCCCTAGGGATGGTCCCAGTGATAGCGAGTTTTGAGGTGTAAACGCCTGAAGTAAGTATTTTCCGCATAAAAATACAATCCTAAAATATGTTTAAGTATGTTTGAACAGTGCTTGTTGTGGAAACCAAATTAGTTTTTTTTATACAAATAGTGCACATGGGTAAAAAAAAATTTGTATTGCCGGTGGTGATAAACCACGAAACGTGTAAAATAGCTTAACATTTAGGTTAGGAAAGGCGTTTCTTTGCTTAAGCTTTTAATATGTCAAGAAATTACTTGATGGGGGCAAAAATAATTTGTTTGTAATAAAAAATAATTTTTGTTTCATAAAATTAAGTAAAATCTTCATTTAGTACCTTCTCGTTCGAGAAATATCGGTCACGATTATAGGGACGTTTCAAAGGCATAGTTGCTCGAGTAATCGTGACCTGTCACGAAGACTAGGACGACTCTGTCAAAATTTTATTTCCATATTTCATGACAAATAATAATTTAATTATTTCAAAAAGGCGTGAAATGAAATCGGAAAACTGACTTGTTACTGTGAGCAGTAATCGTAACATAAATCAGTGCTTAAAACTAAAAGAAGGTGATGTAAAATATTGGCATGATTTTAGTGATTTCATTATCAATTTTTTAGTTTCTTATCATTTTTCAGTGAAGTTAATATTTATTGAGTAGTTTTTCATTAGCTAACATTAATCAATACTGCATAATATAAAGAAAAATGTGTAATAGATATATAATTATTGATAGTTTTAATATTTTCACAACGTAAACAGAACATAACCTACAAATACACATGATTTTTTTAGTCACTGCAATTTATCAAATTTCGTCATTGTGTTTATAAGTTATGTTGAAAAAAAGTTAATTATACAAATTACCAGTGTGTAAATTTTGGTATCCAAAAATACACTTGAAATACACCTCCAAATCGCTAAAAACTGATTTCAAGAAAACTTAACCTTTGTCACAAAGACTGGGACAACGACTCACGATTACTAGTACATGGCAGATTTAGAAATCACGATAACTGGGTCATCGATGCTTTTTGACATTTAATTGTTTATCAATAAAAAGTAATATTAAAGATAATCTGAAAACAACTTTTATAATATTTTAGGATGCTTAATGCTTCAATCAATACGAATCATTTCTTAAATAATCCTTCCAAAACAATTTTCTAATTATTTAAAGTCAATGAAATCTCTTACGGTCACGATTACTGGGACGTTTACCTTACATTTCATAAAACAAAAAGAAAATTTTGAGGTATTATTGGGGCTAGAATACGAAAAATTTGTAATTTCATTACAATTAAGGTCTAGTATTGAGCTCCGACAAATTTGGCCGTATTTAAAGTTTTTAGTCCGGCAAATGTTTGTGTCAATAAGGAACTTTCTGTTCCGATAATATTTTTTGCTACTTTAGAAAAATAGTACAATATTTTACTATTTTTTCATAAAATGAGGAATATTAGGATTTAAATACACACAAAGTGTTATATAATCAAGAACAATACACACTAAAAGCACAATAAAGAATTGCTCATCACTTCACTATTCCTACAATAATACACTTCATCACTAATTTGCGAATTGCCTAGCAGATGGGAGCACTTCAGATTCGAATCATGAATCCTCACGATCACTCTTCTGTGACCAGTCACTGAAATGCCGTACTAGAAAATCAAAATACGACAAAAATGCCGTATCTGTATATTTTTCGTACAATTAATGGTCTGAAATGGGCCCTGAACATTTTTTTATGGAATAATATTCACAGGATTCATTTTACAATACAAGGAGAATATTCTCCATAAGGAGTGATTTTTAAAGATTTATACCGGATCATAGAAAAAATCTTGAATTTCGAAATCATTTTGCAAGATAGTATACGGCCGGCCGTAAGAATATCCTCAGCCTGTCGGAATATACCAAAAATACACATTTTTTATGGTGTAACGATTCCTATGGTATTTAAAATGTATTTTTATTTATAACTTACCTAACTATGATTTTGCTAATTGACTAAGGTAGATTTTGGTGCAATTCTGCATTTTTATAAGTTTTTCTTATCGATTTCATTGAATTTTTAACTGCTGAAAATAAGACTTGATATAAAATGATAGGCAGAAATACATTTGAAAGTACTATAGCGATCATTAAACTATGAAGCATGTGTATTTTTGTGTATTTCGAAATTCTAGAAATTTTTTTAACTCGGTATAAATGAATGTAGAAGAAATACGGTCTATATGATTCCAGAAAAAAATAATGCGTAGGGGCCATTTAAGACCATTAATTTTAATGAAATTACAAATTTTCACATTCTAAGTCCGATAATCTCTTCATAATTTTTTTGTTTGATTACATTTTGGGCTTAGTCCTCAATAAATTACAAATGCTCTTAAAGTATGGAAGAATTGATTAGCCTTGAATTTATATATTTTTAAAACTGAAAATTAAAAAAATCAATCTTAAGACCTGAAACGGCCTAGCGGAACCTCTAAAAAATTTTTTTTTACTAAAAGAAAATGTATGGCAGTATTTTTTGGCCAAAAGAAAGAAGTTGAGGAATTAGCCTTTTCAAAATCACACAGTTTTATATCAAACTCTGTTGTAATTTGTCATGAAATTTTGATTCATGGATTAATATCTGAGATTTTGCACTTTTTATGAGAAAATGAGATATTTTATCATTCAAGTAGACCTGGCTTTGAGTGTATAATATTGAACCGATTGATATAAAAATGTGAACATAATAAATGTATCAACTAAAATTAGAGGGATATTTTTCATCAAATTTTTATTAATTGAACATTTCTCAAGATTTTTCACTTATAATTAAACAAATTAAATTTTTTGGTATTTCAGTAGACCTGGTGTCTACTCTTTTGAAATACTTGTTACCTCAGAATCCTTATAAAAACTTATTAATTCAACACATTATTGTATATAATTATTATTTTTTGTTACCCAACAAGAACACTGTGTCTGAAAAAATTCCGCAAAGTACATGTGTACCAATATTCTACTTATTTATGTTCAAGGTAATCAAAGTTGTGAAATCAATAAATAAAGCCAAGAACGAATAGTAGAAATGCTATAAATAGAAGTTTTTTGCAATAAAAGAATGAGTTCAATAACTTTGTTTTATAAAGAATTTTTGTATTGGTACGGAAAAAAAATCGATATTGTAGAGGAATAAAAAAATATAAAGTTTTTATTTTGCGACGCTTATATTTATTACTTAAATACAAAAATAGTACCACAAAAATTTTTTTATTCCTCTAAAATGACGATTTATTTTTTTTTTTATCAAAGAAAATGAATTGTTTATTAAACTAGTTCATTTTGAACTAATTTCTTTTATTGCAAAACACTTCTACTTGCATTATGTAATTTTTCAATGTATTTCAAATTCATTGAAAAAAACTTTTGCGATATCATGTACCTTGGTCTGCATTTCAAAAATCACGTTTTTTTACCTCTTCTTTTTCTCAGGGATTCAATAGCGAACTTATTTCGTCCTTATTAATATTGAAAATCGTAACGTGAAATGTGAGTTTCAAAGTTTTATGATCAATGCAGATGGCTTTTTGTTAAGTGTCTTTTTTTGTAAATTTAATTATAACGCATTTTTTTAATTTTCGATTAATATCATCCAACCCACCAAGTTTCATAAAAATATGTATCTCATAAGTTGACCAAAATATTTGACTTTTAGTGCTAAAAATAAATTGAGTTACAGATAATCATTTTCAGTAGCGATTTTTTACTTTTTCACATATCGTCCTTCATGGTTGTTGTGTAACGATATGTCTCCAAAATCTCGCAATCATTGTTGTTGAAAACCTGATTAGATTTTCATTACTCGAAGCTGTTTTATTTCATCTTAAATTTGAAATGTTAATAATTAAATCTACAAACAATCAATTTTAATCAGAAAAATCATAGACAAAATTATGCTAATTGAGACACTTTTATGGTTTTTAATACACTTTCGCAGTTAAATAAAAAATTTTAAATTATCTATTAGTATTATTGTGTTGCAAGGCTGGTTCAACTGCGGTTGAAACCTATTGTGCCTTTTTATTTTAAACTAAGTATTTTCAAACGAAAATAATTTCAATTTGAACGAGGTTTAGAGTCTTTTACAAATTTCAGAATATATTAATGGTTTTTCTCAAAAAATAAAATTTTAATTTAAAAATCACTATATTTCAAAGAAGATTCATAATTTTTCAACAATTCTAGGTTATGTTCGTGTTTTAAATCGAAAATTGGTATTTTCTAACAAAAATAAATATAATTTGAACAGGATTTAGAATCTTTCACTAATTTTGAAGAAGATTCACAACATTTTTCAACCGTATTTGTATACTAAAAAATGCATTAAATTTCAAAAACCTACATTTCCGTAACAGTTTCAGGTTAAGCTAACGGTTTCCACCGGAAATATCTATATTGATTTTAAAGGAGATTTACAATTTTGGAACAATTTAAGTTAGTGTTATCGCTTTTCACCCGAAAGCGGTTATTTTAAACAAAAATAATTGAATTTCAGAAAAAGTTTACTATTTAGAACAATTTTTTGTTATGTTAAGTTATGTTAGTGTTTTTCTTTGAAAATTGACATTTTTCATTTTAAAACATGTGAACATTTTTCAGATTATCATTCAGTCATTAAATTTACAATTTTTGGGTAAGTTGACCTTTTATGTCGGAATTCGGTACTTTTAATAGAAAATCGTTGAATTTCAAAGAAGATTAAACCTTTTTTGTTAACAATTTTAGGTTATGCTCTCGTTTTTCAAAGAAAATTGGAATAGATTTCAAAAAAGATAAACAAATTTTGAACAATTTTAGGCTATGTTAGTACTCTTCACCGGAAATTATTTATTAAAAAAAATAGGCTAAAAAAAGATTGACGATCTGAAATCAATTTTTGTTATGTTATTTTTCTGTTTTTCGTCTAAAATTGCTATTGTTTAATGAGAAATTTTTTATTTAAAAATTGCGTGAGATAAAGAAAATAATAATAAGGCGCGTGCTTGTTTTCTAGTTAGAATTAAATATTTTTCTCACTTGAAATAAGTACCTATGGTACTTTATAAATATTTTTACTATAAAAAAAGTGTGCAATCTCACCAAAAACATCTATGATAAAAAAAACAGCGATAAGTAATAAGTTATCAGTACAATCAATATTAATAGATTTAATGCTTTCATGATGATTCATTATAATAAATTTGAAGGATATTTTTCGGGTTTCAATCGTGTGCAAAACATCCTTTGAATTTTTTATAATCAATATTGTTTGTGAAATAAAATTTTTTTCATTATTATACCATTAAATATATCTAAAATAAATACAACTTTTGAAATGTATCAAATGTAAAAAAATTATTGACACTCTAGGAATGTATTAAAAGAAATGAGGTGTGGAAACTTAACGAGATTATTATTACTGGAAAAGACAGAAAATCGCATCAAGTTTTTATCATTTATTTCTTTTAATACATTCTTAAAGCTTCTATAATTTTTTTAAATTCGCGTGTTTTGAAAGTTATATTTATTTAAGAATTATTTAGAAAATTTTGATTTTACAAACTGAGCTGATTGTACTAATAACCTTTTGCTAGGCGGATTTGATTGCATCGTACATGGTTTTCGTGATGATACGATACAAATATCTCTGAAAGCCTTTCAAGGCACAATTTTCAAAAATTAGGATAAAATTTGTTTTGCTTGAGCTATCCTATAATTGAGACGTTTTTGAGAGAAATAAATTCCCACTTTTGCATTCGAAGTCGATTTGTCCTTCGAAAAAGAAACGGCTAGCGGGGGTACTTTCCCAGAATGAAAAACAGCAGAAACGAAAAAAGTATCAAAGCCAAGAAAAGGAAGAAGCAACTCCACCCATCCCATTTGCTATTTAAACTGAAGTAGCCAACCTGCAGCCAGCAACCAGTCGTGAGCACGATTGTCTTAAATTTAAATAATCACGGAAAAATGTTAATGCTCAGCGAGACGTAATTCAATGATAAAACAAAGAGCGGAGACGCGAAAAAGAAAGGCATTGGCAACACAGAAGGAGAGCAAGATAGGGGACGTGAAAAGAAAGGGATGAAGACGAGGGATGAGTCTCCAACGTCGGGGATGTAAGAAAGGTAGGAAACAATTGCCTCGGGAAAGAGGGCAAATTGCATTAATGTGAAAAAGGAAAACATTAACGTTAAATTACGACTGTCTTTAACGGACTAGCCGTAAAAATTCTACGTGGACGTCTTGGATCTTCAGCTCCGCGCATTACGGCTTTCTCTCCGTTCCATACAATAAAATCGGAAAAATATTTATGCTCCCTCAAATAAATCGAATTCAGGATAACGAGTCAAAGTACAAATTTTCATTTAACTTGTTCCCTGAGTTTTCTCAATTCATTTCGTTGGTTTGCCTGTCGAGATTCAAGATCTGATCATATGAACACCATTTTTAATTAGCAATCCTCAGATTACTTAACAAAGTTCTTCATTCCTTTATTCTTTTATCTTTCTTTGTATAATTTCCTCCTGTTCACTGGTTCTTGTATCTTCTCTTCCATTCCACAAACTTTCTCATAAACTTTTTTTTGTGATGACATAAAATAGCTGCGTCAGTTAATTCAAACTTCATATTTGAAACTTTCATTATATAGACTTAATGCGGAATGAAATTTACGGATGAAATTTTGAGCACGACATGATGAAACTTTCAAATGTAGAACTTCCAAATTTTACTCCAACCGAGGATGTATAAAATATGGCTTTAGGCAATAGAAGTTTCCCTAAACTTTCCACTCACCGCGACTGATTGAACTTCTTCCTGAATTCTTAGGCTGGTTATCAGCATATATCATTTCAAATGTAGCATTTCTTACTCCAATTCCTCAGTTTGAGAAAATTATTCTTTCTACTCATATTTACGTGAGAAGTATGATAATCAAGTCAAACGTTATTATTTTATATAGATTTAAGGGAAACAATGGTTTTACATACTGAGAAAAATAGTTAATTGAAATAAAAAAGCACGCTGTTGTGCTGAAGAAGTAAAAAAAATATTTATTTTGTCCCAACTGAAAGCTGCAGAAGTTGCATCGTTTTATTTAAAAAAATTAAAAAATTGTAATTATGCGATTTTGAAAGCCTTATTCAAAAAACGTTTAGTTTTTAAGACTTCACATATTTTTAATTGTACAGTTTTGCAAGTTTGGTTTTCGGAATTAAATATGTATTAAGTCTCTATTTTTTGTTATTGAATGCAAATTTCTAATTATTTTAAATTCAAGGCCTAACATTTGTAAGTTATAAATGAAAGAATAAAAAGTTAAAAAGTTCACAATTATAAAGTTCCAAATTAAAGACGATCACAAAGATAAAATTAAGGTAGAATCATTCAAATCGTAGAAATTAAGTGCTAATTAAGTGGTCCGAATTTATTTCATACCCAAAAATGCAACATTTTTTCATTATTAAAAAAGTGTATTGAAGCCACAACTCCCACACTAAGAAATAGGAAACAATTATTGACGTGAAATTCTTCTTAACCTATAAATGGACACAGCTTCTTCGGAATTTGTTTTATCATTTCGAACAGATTTCATTTTGATTTCATATAGCAATTTTCCTGGAGATTACAAAATTCCGACGTCCTACGATCAACAGAGAATTATTTAAAACAGTTTGAAATTGAGGTTTACTAGGTGAAAATTTGAATTTAAAGATGGTGGCCTATAAATGGCTACAGCTTTTTCGAAATTTAGGAACCCTTAAGTAATGAGTTTTATGCAAATCTTACGAAAATGACTTACTTTTAAAAAATACGTTCAACAAATTTCGAAGTCCCTTATCTACCCAATTTGTTAACAAAAATAAATGTTTAAAATATTACTTATAACAATATTCTTTTAGAAAAGTATGAAAAAGCTAGGGTGTTTTTCGAAAATTTTCCACTTTTTGTCCACTTTTCGACTAGAGTGAGGTAATAATTATCGAGAGCGAAAAAAATTGTTAAAACAATTTATTATTGTTTATAAATATTTTCTCTTACCTAGAAAGTTGCAATTGTTTCTGAAACATTTAGCTTTTCTTTGACTTTTTAGTTATACGAACAAATAATCAATGTACATCCACAAGAATCATTTTTCTTTAATTGTGTTGTATATTTTTGTAAAAGGCATTTTTATCTTTTGCTAATGTTTTAAAAATAATGATTTGAAACAAAGGCTTTCAGTAACAACTTCAAGGAATGATACATTGAACATTATCCATATAGAAAAATTGAAAAAACATTTCAAATATATGGTTTCATTCCAGAAAAATATATCCTCAGAAGAGAAAGAGATTGTTTGAAAAATGATGCACTCTGTTTATTATTTTTGCATAACTAAAAAGCGGAAGCAAAGCTAACATTTTCAGCAAAAGTCGCAACTTTCTAGCAATACTATAAGAGCAGATAGTTATAAATAATAATAAATTGTTTAAACAGTCATGTTTGTTGAATTGCATCAGTGCATTATATAATGCATTGTTTGCCTTAAAATGTGGAAACATTCTAGCATTATACAAAGAGATTATTATTTAAAATAATAATATACTGTTTAAAGTTGTTTAAAATGTACGTTTACTTGCATTAATTATTACCTTGCTATAATTAAACAAGTGGAAAAAAGTGAAAAGTTTCAGAAAAAACTGCTAGTTTCTAGCATAATTCTAAGAGTATTGTTAGAAACAATAAAAGTAGTTCAAACAATTATTTCTGTTTATTTTAGTTAATTACTTTCTCGCTCTAAATGAAAACTTGGAAAATGCAGACAAAACCGCGACTTTCTATCTCTACTTTAACAGAAAATTGATAGTAATAATAATAATAAATTGTTTAAAAACTTTATTTAAACATCTAATTATCAGGAGAAAGTAATATTTTATGTATAAGAAACAATTTTTTACTAAAATAAATGACGATAAAATTATAATTAGCGCTAAAAACTCGCAAAAGCCAATTTTTCACCTTTCAAAACAAATTATTGTGGATGAAATTCCAAAAGTAATTTTTGATTCTTATTCCATGGCTCATTATAAGAAAACAAAAATATAAAAAGTCAACTTAATGCACCTAATATTGACAATTCTGAATGAAATGTGAGTTTTGTAATCATTATAGCGGGAGAGAAGCAATACAAAATAAAGTATTTTGCATTTAAATTATACATATTTTTTCTCATATATATTTTGAAGTCTTATGGATACTTTGGTGCCTTCATTTTAAATAAAATATATTCAATTTAGCTTAAAACGTGTCTACTCGTACAGTATGTCCGCGCACTTAATGTCGCGCATGATACTTAAATTTGTGTACAGTTGTAGGACTACATACTTCAGTAAAAATAAATTTCTTCCAACATAAAAACATCATCAGCGACATTTTTTCATAATAGTAGAAAATTATTTTACATTAATAATCATGTTTGTGATCTTCCTTCGTCCGTTTGTAGGTTGAGTAAGTACACTTTTTGACAGAAATCTTATGAAAATCTGTTAAACTTACATGCTATTAATTAAAACTTTTAAAACTTTCGTCTTACGCTTTAATTTACCGAAATTTGATTCTCTACTTGAGAAAGATCTTCTTTATTTGCTATTACAACACAGATAAGCACTGCGCCACATTAAAGAACATGGCATGCAACTTGACGCATTTGCATTTTTTATTAAAACCTAATATTAACGTTTTTTATTAATTCCAATATAATTTTAGCTATATATCGAGCAAACTAAGATATCAAACTACTTAACAATTGAGGGATAGATTTTGGTGAGCTACATTAGGTCCCGCTCCCTTGAACTTCATGGGGCTTGTTTTTTATTATTATTATACCATTAAGCCATTTACCTTCCGGGGTAGGCGTGACTTGCTCGGTTGGAAAATAGTAGTGTGTGGATGGGTATATAGGTATAAGGTAGATAGGTATATAGGTGTGAGGTATAATATTTCACATTGATCTAGAATTCTCGTGTTATTTATTTAAATGACACGTTTGTTCCGCATCACTGCTCCGACCCAGGGTGCTGATCAATCTCTCTAGCGACCACCCCAAGTGAAGAGCCTCACAAAATTATTATGTGCGGTTCCCCACTTGGGCCCATTAATATCCAAGGTGGGACCTCTGAATATAATTGTTTTGTTAATTACATAAAATTTGGGGACCACGTGCACGAAAATTCGAGAAATCATGTCCAAAAAATTTTTGGACCTTCCTAGTAGACATAACGTATCCCCTCATGCGACGATTTATAAACGAGACACAGGAAAAAATAAAGCTTAATTTTGAACAAAGAAACAGCATAAAAATGTACCAAAACAAAATAGAATGATAATAATTGATTCATATTGAGCAATACGAATATTAAAAGCAATTCAATTGTTTCTCAGTTTTGACGTTGATCGAAATAGTGAACATAACCAGGGGGGTGACACGATTTTCGCTTTTGCATTAGAGGCGCGTGTCAGTTTTGTGAAGAGCGGCGAGTCGTGAAACATTGGCGCCACCTCTGCGGCGCCCGGTCTGTCCGTTGTCTGTTATGTGAGAAGTTGTAGGCTCCGGAAGCTACGATCATGGTTCTTTA
>CAKNYM010052032.1:200368-210727 GCA_932195095.1 Andricus curvator
TAATGATCAGTATTGCATTCGGAACCCCTCATGACTCTTGTATCTTTGACTAGTTCTCTTAGTCTTTCATCAGCAATAACGAAGTCAATTACAATGAGGTTATTTCATTTACACCAGGTGTACCTGTGGATCATTTTATGTCGAAACCAAGTATTGGTAATAAATAGGTCCTTTTCTAAGCATAAGATAACTAATTTTTCCCCGTTATAATTTTTTCTTGTTGGATCCCCAAAATTACCTAGCACCCTTTCTGTATCTGTATCCTGGCGTTGGACGCCGACTCATATGTTCATATCTCCTAGCAGAATTATTCTTTCACCTTGATCGCAAGTACTTATTGTGTCATTTAAAGTGTCCCAGAAGGCGTCTTTGACTTCTCGCGGCTCACTGTCAACTGGGGCGTAGCACGCTATGATAAATAATCTTCTGATTCCTACCTTCATTCTAACCCACAGCAATCTGGGCGATACATATCCTTGATCTTTGAGATTCTGTCTTTTTTTTCATTTATAATTAGGCCGACCCCTTGACTGTGATTTGATTCACTACCTACTCCTGACCGCATTTCAAAACCGCCTCTCAACACCCCATTTTCTATGTTTCTACTTTCGCAACCCTTTTTCTTCGTCTCACGTACACATAAAATATCTAGTTTCCTAGTATGCATAGTTTCTCGTTGTTCTCTTACTTTAAGATCATTCACTCCTCTAGCATTCCAAACACCCAGTCTCCATTCAGCGCCTGAAACTCGAACTTTACGTTTACCGTGTGTATGCATTTCGTCAATCAAAGTTTCAGTCCATTCCGAGGCTACTTTATTGTTTGTATTATTCATGTTTAGATTGTACACCCAACTATCACCTTTATGCGCGAGATTTGTTTTGCGAGCCGAAATCATGTCCAAGTTAAGTGATTATTCGTCGTACGGTGGAGAGTCTAGTTGTAACGTCAGTCCCACCAAAACTTCTGTTACTGGGGGGGGGGGGGGTGAGGACAGAGAAAGGAAACCGAGAGTCTCAATTGGTTGGTGATTTCTGCTGAGAAGGTTACCAGCCTTCAGCAGCGTTGTATTAGATAGGAGTTAATATGTGCTCCTCTGCCGAATACTGGCCTACCTCTAAACAAGGAACCAATAACCCTTTTTTTTCAATTTGAAAAAGAGTTATATATAAATATATATATATTAAATTTTCTCCTGCTTGAAATATTAAAATAGTTATAATAATTGAACTGCAATATTATAATTTTGTTTGGGAGAGTTTAAAAATGCATTTAGGAATCTTTGAAAATAACGCGTGAAGGGAGACGTCATCAGTTTAATTTTCGAGTTTTCAAACACCTCAAAGTATCTTTGCGAAAATTTCACGGAATTCTATATTTCCTGAAATTTCAGATTTAAAACGCCCCAAGATCCCTCAAGAATATCTTGAAATTCTGTTAAATCATTGAATTCAATTGAAATAAAAAGTCAGCTTTTCCATTAAATTCATCCCATTAGAGAAAAATTAAATTGGTCCCTGGAAGCTGTCAAAAAGCCCTAATATGCCAGGATTTTTGAAAGAATAAAAATTTTGAAATTCCTTTCAGACTACCGGACACTACCCGATTCGGGTAGTGTTTCTAGGTGGATAGTTTCTTGTAGTAAATAACTACAAGTGTGGGCTCACCACACCCACAATGTGCCAACAGCACTCAGTTTTCTCGAATGGTCACCCATCCAAGTACTAACCGCGCCCAACGCTGCTTAACTTCATTGATCTGACCAGAACTGGTTTTTTCAGCGTGGTATGGCTGTTGGCTATTGTTGAATATCTTTAAATACCTGAAAGAGAAAACAAATTCTGAAATTCTTTGAAGCAACTCTGTTTTCCTAAAGAAATTTGTTGAAATTTGATAAAGAATTATGTATACATATATCAAGCTCTTCCTGCTTGAAATATTGGAGTTAAAATAATTAAAATAATTCAATTGAAAAAAATAGGTTTTAGTGAAAAATATATAAACATGTTAAGCTACCTCCCCCCTCCCCAGCTTAATCAACATATGAAGCGCGTGGGTCTAAATATTCATTAAGAAGAAAGTTTCAGCGTTATTTGAAGTTTTTAGCTTGAGAAATCACATTTGATCGCAAGATTAATATAAAATAGTATAAAGTACTCATCCGAAAAATAGTCTTCAATATTTTCCATTCTCATTCCAATTTTCAGGTGGCACTTGAGTCACACGGTTAGAAATCATTTATGAATTTGTCTGTATTCCGAGATGCATTTGGGAAAATAAACAAAATTTAGAATTTTATATTTGGTTTCTTTTTTTTTTAATTTTAAGAGAAAACCACCTGCTCTTTCAAAAACTCTCGGGTGACTGATTTCGAAAACAAAGATCACCACGTATTTAGGGTCAGCTTACAATAACGCCGTATTTTAAAGTTAATCGTTGAAAATATTGAGTGCTTTGAAAGGATTTTTCTGAGATATTCTCGAATATGCAGAAAAAAATCTCTGAAATACAGTGGAGGTCTTGATTTACTGTGAGCAAATTAATTGGAAATATATTTAAATACTTTTATAAAATTTAGTGAAAAACCATTAAATTAATCTCTGGAATCTGTCAAGAACTTGAAAATTCTCTCAAATTAAGAAATATCTCTATATACTTGAAAACCTTTGAAAGACCGTTATAAAAACTCCTGACATGTCATAACTTTATCGTCTATTTGCCGTATTTTATTTATTTATGGGTAAATGTGTTATAAAAATGGGGGGCATCGATTTATAGCACCGAACTGTCTATCAGGTCTAACTGACTAACTGACTGTCTAACCCGCTCAAACGGAGTAAAAAAGTGCTTTTCTCCGTTCTAAAAAATGAGGTTGAACGTTTTGGCAACAAGCAATTAAGCGTGACAAAAAGGATTTTATTGTTAAACCTGGACATGTAGTGTGTGAATATCACTGTTTAAAGGATCAAATAAGTTGGAAAAAGGAAGTTTGAGCTCCGGATGAAACGGTTATGGCGGTAAATATGAGGATTTGTTTACTCCGATGTTCTTTAACCTAAAATAATTGAATGGCTCTGACGGTTTCATGACTACATTGATTTTTAAATTTTGATATATTTTTCTTCTTGCGAAACTTTCAGATTATTGTAATAATGTGTAACATTGTAGTTTTATTAGTTTTTGAAATTTTAAAAATATTTTAAGACCCTTACTATCTTTAAGAAAATTGTACAAGTAACAATAATGACAGTTTTGAATTATTGCTGAGTTTCGACATTTATATACGATTACATTGATTTATTAATAAATTCAAGTATTAAAGTAACTTATAATTGTGAAATCATGATTTTCTTGCAGTCAGAATAGTATAAGAAACCTCAATTTAAAAAACGATAATTTTATGAAAAAGAAAGTCGCGAAATTTTGTAAAACGTAGCTTTGCTTAATTTTATATAATAAATTATTACGTTCTGTCTGCAGAATAATTGCTATACTTTAATCATAGTATATTTTTAAATAATTTGAATAATTATGTTCATTTAAATAAATTAACCTGGTATTTATTACTCCTATATACCCTCCTACTACCCTGCTACAACGGCGATACCACGCTGAAAAAACCAGTTCTCGTCAGATCACTGAAGTTAAGCAGCGTTGGGCGCGGTTATTACTTGGATGGGTGACCATTCGAGAATACTGCGTGCTGTTGGCCTACCGTGGGTGTGGTTAGCCCACACTTGTAGTAGTTATTTACTACAAGAAACTATCCACCTAGAAACACTACCCGAATCGGGTAGTGTAATGCTTACCCTGAAAGGGAAATGGCTTAATGATATACTACTACTACTACTACTACTACTACTGTCTTTACTCCATATTTAATTTATATCTCCATCTTTTAATTCAATTTTTAAATAAATGAATGACTAAATGTACAGTAAAGTTAATAACTTTACTACTGATAATCTTTTCAGCCGTTTCACGATCAATACAATATACTGAATATTAGACATTATGATTTTTATCACATCTTGTATATTTTTATTATAATGAAATAATAGATTAGGATCATTCAAGTCATTAAAAATAGAAACACTTTCTTATATTATCATTTCAGAACATTTAGTTTATTTGTTTTAAACGTTAAAGACGTAATCTTTATATTTCACCATTCCACTCTGATTGAAAATTGAAAACCGACATTTCCAGTGTATGTAAGGTCTATTTTTTAATTCTAGAAACAGTTAATCCCTGCTTAATTCAAGCTCAAAGTTGTTGAATTATTCACAAACGTCCAAAATGTTATAAAAACTGCGAAAAATACTAAATCTCCCATGATTCTAATCAGCTTTCATTCAAATGTAGGGCACCGCGCTAGTGGCGTCAGTGTTTCATTTTTTGCCGTCCTTCACAAAACTGACACAGCGCATTTGTATGGCGAGTCAGCCCCCCTGACATAACTGAAGTTCAAAATGATTTTGTACGAGAATATCCTGAAACAAAATTGAAGCCCCAGTTTCTTCTGATAGTGGCCAACCATTGGTGGGTGGCCACTCAATTTACAGCTTAATCCACATCAAATGAAAAGCTGTTTTATTACATCTGAGTCAGATACTACTAGAATCAATCTGAATTGTCTCCCGTCCTTTCTCCACATCCCTTGGATCTCCTGGCTTCGTCCTCTTGTCACTTTGACGTGGAAAGTGAACTCTATGTGTCCCATATTGTCAATAACGCCAATTACAGCGATTGACGTAGCGCGTCGCGTCGGCTTGGATCGCTCTGACATTTGGGCGCGAGCGATTGAAATGAGGCTGAAGTCTGATACAGGGCAATGGGGTGTTATGTTGCCATTCACGACAATGGATCAACCGCGTGCTGCACGCTTCGAGTTAATAACGCTATACTAGTACGAGGAGAGGCAAGGCATCGCGAATGACATCGATTCTCAATTAGTCCCGATGGGGATCGAACATTGAACTGAACTGTGGATTCAGTGATCGCTAATTAACTCGAAACCTCTCGTTTTCCGCCAACTCGACGGATCATTATCAAAGCATCTCCATCGACTAAGCGCGTGTGAACGTTCGCGTGAGAATCTACCTCACCAACCATAGACTAGAACTCTAGAGTTCGAACTAGTTTCGTCTTATTTTGCGGTTTTTTTTCACAACTCAACTCAATTTTCAGCACGTGTGATTTAATGGCTGATAAACTCTATCGCAAGCCAACGATCGAGACGGACATTGTCCTAGAAACGAGAGCAAACCTCTTCATCATTTAATCTTTCCTCCACTTCGTCTGACAATGCAGGCTTTCAAGTGGAGTTAAATTATGGTAATATTTTAGGTAAAAAGGTATTTGAGGAAGAATAGTTCAAGTGAAGAATACAGGACTATTCTATAATAAATAAAAAGTTCAAATAAAGTTGTCTTGAATTCATACTGAGTTTGCTTGAATCCAAATTTAAGTTAGGGGCTATCCATATACCACGTGGACAGTTTAGGGGGGGAGGGGGGTATGGAAAAATTCCACGCTTGTCCACGAGGGGGGTCGGGGGATCGGGCTAGAATCCACGTGCACACACGTTCCCCTGAATCTGCGAAAAATATACTGAAATGAGACAAAGTATACTCGAGGTACACTCGAATTTTTACGTTATATTGGTTTTATGTGAAAAATTACTTTAGCGGATACCATTAAATTTTGACATCTTAACGCCCCCTGAGTCAGAAAAAATAGTTTTTACGTCGGTGGCTGTCAGTCTGTCATTGTTGTTGTCGTCGTTGTCTTCGTTGTCGCTGTATATCTGAAAATTTTTGAATGACTACTCGGAATGGATTGTGCTTTGGCAAAATTTTTAAGGGTATAAAAAGAAAGACGAGGTTATTAGCCACCTATTTTGGATGAAAATTCAAAAAGTCAAAGCATTTTGGAAATTTTTGAAACCATTTGTTTTAATATTTAAAAATGCTATGGACGGCTATTCATAGTACTCGGAAAGTTGAACAGTACATCTTCACAACTTTTTTCGATGAGAAGAACATTATCAGAGTCATAGCATTTTCAAAATTAAAAAAAAACGAAAATGACAATTTTAAGTCAAACAACGCACGATATGAAAAAAGTCACGGAAAGAAAAATGTTGCTTTTTGAAATGCCTATAAGATTATCCGGAGAACTTTTTAAATTTTCATGAATATAATGTAGAAAAGTTGGCATTTTCGACAAAATCGAGTGCGAAGCACGAGATACGTGATGAGAATGTGTTCGTTAAAGCCGAAGGAGCTTTAACAAAAGAGAATTCACAATCACCAAATTACAGATGTCAATCCTTTGACCTTTAATTTTAAAAGACCTGTGCACAAATGTGGGGGAAATACAAATTAAAGTCTTTAAGAACAAAGGAACGGTCTAAAAGTAACATTTTTTAAAATTTCTCTCTTAATACTCTTTGAGGACCAAAATCCTTATGGATCTTTGTCAGAAATAGATTTTCCTAATTTTTATGTGTCTTATTCTGTGTGAAAATAGCACGAAAATAGTGGTTTTAAAAAATAAATTTCAAATTTTACAACCAAATAAACAATCTTTCAAAAGATGTTTGGGGCATATCAAACATTTCTTTCAATGTTTGAAACATTGTTAATTCAAGACAAAATTTTAATTAAGATTTTCGGATTTATAAGAAAAGTAAGAGTAATAATGTTGCTTGAAAACAACACAGTTTAACCAGCTAAATATTAAATTTGATTAAAAAATACCTAAAAAAATCTTACAGGCATCAATGCATCTCTAAAAAGGTTTTCCGATAAAAATGCATAAAAGGGTGGGTCGAAAATAAGAAATTCTGGGATTTGAAATCGCTACAATGCGAAAAATGAGCATATTGGAATCCTAAAAAAGTAAATAATTAATTTGGGATCGATAGACATGCAGCTTGGTTACCCACGCTGAAAAAAATGTTTAAAAATGTATGTTTTGCTGAGTTTTTGAATTTTCTTAAGTCTTAATTTTTTTACATATCTGAGGGTCAAAAAAGTGTTTCCAATTTTTTTGCAGATTTTAATGGATTATTTTCTGAGTGATAATTCCAATTTGATTCACCCCTTTTTTTCGGGGAAAAAATCCTTATCACCTTTGTAAATTCGTGAAAAATTTTAAAAATGTTGATCATGGTATTTAATGAAAATATCTTTGTAACTTGCGGTTTGAAACACTTCTAAACCTATGCAGGTATTTCAGCATATGAATACACACTGGAAAAAAATCGACAAGAACCAGGAATCGAAAGTAAAAATACAGCGAAGTTTTTAAATTCTGATTTTGGCATCAATTGAAATTATCTTTATAATTTGTTGTTTAATATGTTTTCTGCGCATGTGTGGGCATTTTTAGCATAGAAACACTTAAGAAAAAATTCTAAGAAATACTAAATTTTGGAAATTTACTGTAATTTCAATTTCGATACCTCGGTCTTGATTTTTTTATTTATTAGTTTTTATTCAATTCGGTATTTTTCTGAATTTCATAAAAATTGGTCTAAAAGGACCTTAATTTGAACTGTAAACTAATTTTACCTAAGAAAATAGGTAAATTTTTCTTAAAATCAGACAAAGACTCTGCGTCATCGACAAAACATGTTTTTCGGCTTCAGGGGGTCTCCAATTGTGAAGATCCGTTGGAAAACTGAGTTGTTGAATTCTGAACGAATTTAATACTTTCTCTATCATAAATGATAAAAATGTAAAAGGAATACTTGAAATTATTACCACATAACATTTTCTTACTCTAAATTCAAAAAATTAAATTAGATTAAGCAAAAATGTATATGAATTGATGTGAAATTTATCTGTATTTGAGAAAACGTATTACTAAATTCTTAAGTTCAAATATTGACCTTAAATTCAGACAAATTTTTGCTGAATTTACGTTTATGTTTGAATGTAAGGTCCAAACATTTTTAAGGTCAATAGATTCAAAATATTCTTTTTTAATGTAAAGTAGTTTATTTAATAATTGTAGACAATAAAACGAATGCTTCACGGTAAAAAAGAATGTGTTTTCTTAAATTCAAATAAAGCTCACTTGAATCCAGTAGGCATTAATCCATTTTACGTATTATTACGCGTTATTACACAATTATTTTCGGAAAAAATATTGAAATTTTATTATTTATAATTATGATTAAACAAAAAATTTTCATTTTAGGATCAGTTGATGTAAAATTGAAACCACAACTAAACTCAAGTAATTAGTTATAAATTGAAGTAAACTTTCAAATTGTTTCATTTATTTGACAATCATTCTTGTCACAAACAATGAAGAGTTCTCAAAATAGTTC
Organism: Andricus curvator; assembly: GCA_932195095.1. Lineage (NCBI taxonomy): Eukaryota > Metazoa > Arthropoda > Insecta > Hymenoptera > Cynipidae > Andricus > Andricus curvator. The sequence goes on from CAKNYM010052032.1 coordinate 208,713, forward strand.
AAATTAAACTCGAGATTAACTTACTTACAAGTATGTAAATAGAATGAACATTTCTTCGTGGAATATAAATCAGGTTTCACATTCAATTTTCTTGAAAGATTTCTTTGAAGCTAGTTAATAATAATTTTTTATCAAGACTACGTGTTAAAAAAATATTGCATAATATGAACACTGCATATGTTTTTAGATACTGGAGTTAATTTCTAGATCTGACGTAATTTTACCTGAGTTGAGAACGAAAAAAGAAACGATTGGACTAAAAGAAAACAGCATGTGAGGCATAAAACTGTGAAATATGTCATACACTGAATAGCAGGGGGTCAAAGCAATTTTCGATCGTTTTTCAAGAATGAGGGCTTTTCTTTGCGAAGGAAGAAAAGCCGTCGCATCGTTCGCTTCGGAAAAATCATTCCACTATATACTTTCGGAACCAATGGCGCATCCGGAAAACGTTTGAGGGAACAACGAAAAAAGCATGGTATCCCTCTCTAGTCGCGCTCGGTTGGTATCACTGCTTTACGGTACAACGAACACTGAAAATACGAGAGAGCGAAAAAGACAGAAAAATCTGCACTTTCTACAATCTACGGTGACAGATTCTTCTATCCTTCTGTCCATCCGTCTGTCTGTCACTCGCTCCGTCGAGAAATTCATCGACTATGAAACCCTCTTCGAAATGCGAATTGCTTCCCTTCGTCGATGGTTTTGTCAGATACATATACGAATTTTAACAGCGAATTTCTTTCCATCAGAATATAGAGAAATCTCTTGTTCCAGCAGAGTAGAAATCAGTGATGGATAAGTTACTTTTTAAAGGGAACTAGAATAAGAGCACCAATTGGCACCTTAGCCCTATTATTGGCATGCCAAAAACCGAAGTGGATTTATTTTATTTTGGATCCATACTTCATTGCACTAAATAATGAATATATGTATTATGTGTAAAAATAATAGTAGAATCAAATCAATTGAGGCAAAACCTTCCAAAAAAATTTATTATCTAAAAATTAGAGAAGGGTGCCAAAAATTGCTGCTCTTACCCTAGTTATTGTTAGCGTTACATCCTGGAAAAAGTATCTAGTTATCGTTATCGTTACCGATTTAAAATGTGATTTTTGACCGTCCATTCTGTCGGTCCGTTAGCACGCTTAGCACAAACAATAAAAGCTTAAAGTCTTCCGAATTTAAGGATATGATCACTTTCACCCTTGCAAATTTTTGTCAATACTTAGAGGGCAGAAAAATTTAAAAAACTGGGGTTTTTGGCCTCCTTTTTCAAGATATTCTTTCAACATTCTTCAAAGAAATACATTTTTCAAAATTCTGAAATATCCAATAATTTACTTTTTACGGGGATTTATTTACGAATACTTCATCATGAGAACGAATGAAGATAGAAAGCCATTTAGAGGCTTCAAATGTGCAGTTTTGTGATGCGAGTTCAGTTCTATGATTAAATACACGATAGAATCATTGTTACGCTAGAAATATCATTTTGAATATTTCTGACTTTAATCAGTATTGGCACGTGGGCGGAACAGCCGGACAAGTGGTAGAATAAGTACCCTTTCGATAACAGTGGTAACTTCAGAAGCAATTTGACTCTCCTGAATAGATGTTACAACCGAGTTACTATTCACATCAAAAGGTTAAATTTTGTACAACTTTTCCCAATGCGACGCTCACGTGCCAACACCGATTAAAGTCAGAAATATTCAAAATCATTTTTTTTTCGCGTAAGAATGATTTTATCATCAATTTAACTATTGAAATGAACTAACATCACAAAACTGCACATTTGGAGCCATTGAATGGCTTTCTATCTTCATTTCACCCGTTAAAAGTAAATTAATTAATATTTCAGAATTTAATGGCTTAATGGTATACAAAGAAATGTACAGCATTAAAGAATCTTAAAAGAATATCTGTGAATTTTTTCAGGTTTTTCGTAAGGGAACGTACTTAAATTATGTAACGGATTATAGGCCCTCTCTAAGGGGGGGGGGGGGGGGGGG
>CAKNYM010052032.1:210827-227286 GCA_932195095.1 Andricus curvator
TACATGTATACTAAATTTAGTAGAGATTTTTCTAACAGTGTATGTATATATATATATATGTATACCATTAAGTATATATATATACCATAATATATATTTATATATATATATTTTTTTATATTATATATATATGTCTCCCTCCACTCTTTCTGTACGTAATTTTTAGTTTCCAAAAATGTGTTACTAGTTATTGCTAGTAGAATTAGGCAGGGTGTTCGAGCACTTCATTTTAAAAATTCCCTTACTTTTCCTTTTCTAATTTTTCATTTTCCTTGATCATTAATATTCAAATACCAGCATTCCAATCTTGAAATACTTTTGACATAGAATCTTTTATAAATGGAATGAAACAGTATTTCAGATACAAATTAAAAAATTTCCAAATTTATTAATTCATTTTAAATAAAAAATATCATCTTTTCTATTATAAAAGATGGCTTTTCAACAAAATACTTGAATTTTCGACCTAAAAATTTAAATTCGCCGCAAAAAGTGTTGTAGTTTATATTCAATCAAAAAAACATGAAATTTATAAAAAAAAAACGTTTTTCATAACCAAAAAGACGAATTTTCAACAAATAAATATTTTTCGCTAAACAAAGAAAACTTTACCTAAATTGTTGAACCTTCAAGCCGAAAGACGAATTTTCTCTACAAAAATTGAATTTTTACTCAACAAAAATGAAATTTTAAACCAAGAAATTTTTTTTTTTTTTCGCCAAAAAAGGAGAATTTTCAACTTAAAAAGATCAATCTTAAACAAATGAGAAAGTTACATTTTCAGTTAAAAAATTAATTTTAAACCAAAAAAAAAGACTTTTCCACTAAAGAGTTAGATTTTTAACCAAAGGCATAAGCCTTCAATCAAAAAAATAAATTTTTAACAATGCAGTTCAACTTTTACCAAAGAGAAACTTCAACCAAAGAGATGAATTTTCAACTAAAAATATAACTCTTAAAAAAAATAGTTGAAATTTCTGTTAAAAAAGATTTTAGTTGACTGTTTACGTTTAAAACATGAATTTTTAACCAAGAAATAAGTTTGCACGAAAAAAATTGAATTTTCAAACCAAAAAGACGAATTTTTACCCAAAAGGGATAAGTTTTTAAAAAAATTGTTGAATTTTCATCCAGAAAAGATTCCAGTTGACTTTTCAAGGTCAAAATACGAATTTTTTAACAAAAAATAAGATTCTACGAAGAAAATTGAATTTTTCATCCAAAAAGACGAATTTTTTTAACCAAAAGGGATGAATTTTTAACGAAATAGTTGAATTCTCTACCAAATGGTGGAATTTTTATCCAAGAAAGATGAAATTTGTACTAAAACGGATGAGTTTTTGATAAAAAAAGGACAATTTTTTTTTTACAGTTGAACTTTTATCCAGAAAAGCTTTCAGTTCATTTTTTAACACTAAAATGTGGATTTTAAACAAAAACTAAAATTTCTACGAAATGGTTAAAAATTTTCAACAAAACAGTAGAATTTCCAACCAAAAGTATGACTTTTCAACAAAATAGTTTTATTTTCAACCAAACAGTTGCATTTTTATCCAAGAAAGATGCAATTTCTCTTAAAACAGATGAATTTTTAATTTCGAACAAAACAAAAATTCAAAAAAATAGTTGAATTTTCATCCAGAAAAGATTTCAGTTCTATTTTCAACACCGATATATTAAATTTAACCAAAAAGTAAATTTTCTACAAAATAGTTAAATTTTGAACAAAACAGCAGAATTTTCAACCAAAAAGTATACAAAGGACTTTTCAACAAAATTTTTGAATTTTAAACCAAACAGTTGCATTTTTATCCAAGAAAGATGTAATTTCTGCTAAAGCAGGTGAATTTTGAAATCAGAAAGACAAATTTCCAAAAATGAGTTGAATCTTCAACCGAACAGTCCCATTTTCATTCAAGAAAGATGAAATATTTCTTTTAAAACAGATGAAATGAAAAAACTTCAAAAAATTAGTTAAATTTTCATGCAAAGAAGATTTAAGTTCACTTTACAGTACCAAAATAAGAATTGTAAACCATAAGTTAATTTCCTGCTAAATAGTCGAATTTTTAACCAAAAAGTATGACTTTTCAACAAGAGTGTTACATTCTCAACCAAACAGTTGCATTTTGGTCCAAGAAAACTGAAAATTCTACTAAAACCGGTGAATTTTTAAATCAAAAAGAAGAATTTTCCAAAAAAGAGTTGAATTTTCATTCAGAAAAACGAATTTTCAACCAAGAAAATATTTTTTACAAAAGAATTCAATTTCTAAATAAGTAATTCAATTTTTAACTAGAATATTTGAATTTGCAGCTGGAAAAATTAATTTTTAACGAAAAAAAGAAACGAAACTTTCAACGAAATAGTTCAATTTTTAACAAAGTAGTTTAATTTTCAACTAAAAAGTTCAATTCTCAACAAAACTATTAATAATTTATGTTTAAACCAAAAAATTTAATTTTAAATAGAATAAAGTTGAATTTAGCCCAAAAATACGAATTTTCAACCAAATGATTGTATTTTCAACTGAAAAATGTAAATTGCTAACTAAAAATGAAATAATTATATTTTCAGTTGATAATTTAATGTTTAACTAAAAATATACAAATTTTTAACAAAATAGTTTAATTTTCAACCAAAGAGATGAATTTTAAACTAAAATGGATTGTTGATATTTCAACCATAAAAGAAGGATGTTCTACAAAATAGTTATATGTTCAACCAAAACTGATCAATTTCTAATCAGAGAGTTGCATTTTGAACCAAAAAAGGTGAATCTACCAAAAGAGATGAATTGTCAAAATGATGAATGGGCAACTGGAATAGTTAAGTTTTCAGTTTCAAAAATTAATTAAAAAAAAAAGAATATTCATCGTTGGAAATTAATTTGTTTTGTTGAAAAAAATTTTTTTTATAGATTTTGAAAATTTTGAATTCCAGATTGGAGAAATATTCCAATTTTCAATTTTTGGAAAACTAGCCGCCACGATTTGAATAGTGAAAAAAAATAGTTGAAAAAGCAATGCAATTAACTGATTGGCGTAAAAAAAGATTTGTGAACTATATTGCGAAAGTATCTAAAAAAATAACGATTTTTATAGTTACTGTTACCGAAAAAATGTAACTAGTTGAAAGAAACTTGTTACTTTCTGTCACTATTAGAAATTTAACTACTGGATAAAAAATAATTACAAATTGTTTTGTATAATAAATATTCAAAACTATAAGAACCATTTTTGAATTATGACTTATGCCGCTGGATCAAAACAAATAATTGAATTGAAATTTTAATTTCTTTTCATAATTATTGTAGTATAATGGTTCCCTGAATGGAGTAAAATGAATTGTTAATTAAAGATTATTTAAATACATGTAATAATCTTCTCACGGTAATTCGCGTAGCGCATGGAAAGAAGTTAACCCGATTTTCAATAGCATTATCTACCTTCCAACTTGTGCTCGCTTCACTAAAATCATAATAATATGAAGCAAACGAGCCATAAATTTTCAAACATGCTGTGATCGTCAAATACAATATAATATCACTAACAAATATGGAATAGTAGACGTGAGTTCATTTCATGCCACTTTATGCATGTACGTAAATGGAAAAATTCGTGTGAAATTGTTTGAATTTCATTTCACAAATAATCGACTATTTTTGTCAACCCTTTTATAGAATAATAGATTTAATTATTAGATTGTTTCATAATCAAATTAAGTCAAGCAGGGTGGCCGTAGGTCAGGGAAAACCTGAAAATCAGGGAAAATTCAGGGAATTTTTTTGATCAGAGAAAGTCAGGGATTTTTAGAAAAAACTTGCAAAAGTCCAGGAATTTCTATAAGAGGCACTCTAAATAACTTTCAAGGATAATAAATTTGAAAGATTTTAATTTTTATTTAAAATTGTTTTATTCCGCTCATAAAAGATTCTGGAGATTTCGAAAATAAGGTTTGCGGCCACCCTGATAAAATATTCTTCTTAGTAATTGAATTGTCTTGTATTTCTATTTGTATTCCTTTGTTTTTAGTTGCTTCCTTCTGAAGATTATATTTTTAGTTGAAAATTGCATTACTTTCTTGCAAATTCGAAGATTTAGTTAAAAGGTCATTCTTCTTGTTTGAAAATTCAACTGTCTTGTTTGCAGATTACTCTTTTTGGATTGAAAATTCAACTATTTTGGTAGAACACTATCTTTTTTGTTGAAATTTTAGCATAAGTCTTTTTTGGTTGAAAATTCAACCATATTTTTTAAAATTCGTCTTTTTGGTTTGAAAATCCATCTTATTTAATACCATTTCTCTTTTTGCAAAAAATTTAACTGTTCGGATGAAAATTAATCTTCTTTGGGTTAGAATTAAACTATTTTGTTCAAAATTAATCTTTTTTGGTTGAATTAAATTGAAATATTTTTTGGTTGAAATAGTTAATAGTTGTATTATAATATACGTGGAAAATCCGTTTTTTTTTAAAGAAAAATTAACTATTCTAGTTGAAGATTCAGGATTTTATGTTAATTGAACATTTATCTCCTTGGTTGAAAGTTTAACTATTTTGTTGAAAATTTATTTTTTGAAATTGATAATTGAACTATTTGTGTGTAAAGGTTAAACTAATTTGTTAAAAATTAATTTTTTCAGTTGAAGATTCATCTATTTCGTTAAAAATTTACCTATTTTTTTGAAATTTCGTCCTATTTGGTAGCAAGCTAATCTCCTTGGTTTGAAATATCCTCTTTATTAAAATTGAAACTGTAACTGTTTGGTTTAATATTAACTTTTTCTTTGAAAAATCGTCTTTTAGATTGGAAAATTCACTATTTTAGATTAAAAATTCATCTCTTCGGTTAAAAAATTGACGTATTTGTTGAAAATGAGCTTTTAGTGTTAAAAATGATTTTTTTAAAATGGAAATTAATTATTAATTAATTTTTTAGTAGGAAATTAATGTTCTTGATTTAAAAATTCATCTTTTTGTTTTAAAATTCAACTCCTTTGATAGAAATTTCATCCTTTTTCTTATTTTTTTTTTGCTAAAAATGCAACTATTACACTTTTTTGTAATTCATCAATCTAGGTTGAAAATTGAACTATTTGGTTGCAAATTTAACTATTTGGTTGAAAATTCGTCTTTTTGATAGAAGGCTAATCTTCTTGGTTTCCGATTTCCTCTTTTTTTTGTTAAAAATGCAACTGTTTGGTTGAAAATTAACTTTCTTGTAGGAAACTAGTCTTTTTGGTTGAAAAATTTATCATTTTAGTTAAAAATTCATCTCTTCGGTTGAAAAATTGATATATTTTTTGAAAATTCATTTTTTTTATGTTGAAAATGATTTTTTTGTTTATTGCAATTCCAACTTTTCCATTTTTTGTTGAAGACTTATTTTTTAGTTAAAAATTAAACTATTCGTCTAAAAATACATGATTTTGTTGAAATTCGTATTTTTTGGTAGAAAATTAATCTTCTTGATTTAAAAATTCATCTTTTTGTTTCTAAATTCAACTCCGTTGATGGAAATTTCATATTTTTTTTTGTTAAAAATGCAACTATTATACGTTTTTTAGAATTCATCTCCGTAAGTTAAAAATTTAACTATTTGGTTCAAAGTTCAAAGATTTTGTTGAAAATTTAATTACATTTTGATAATTTAACTATTTGCTGGCAAATTCAACTATTTTGTTAGAAATTCACGTTTTTTGGTAGAAGGCTAATCTTCTTGGTTTCAAATTTCCTCTTTTTTTTGGTTAAAAATGCAAATGTTTAGTTCAAAATTAACTTTCTCGTGTAAAATTAGTCTTTTTGGTGGAGAAATTTATTATTTCAGTTAACTGTTTTTGTTTAATTTGCATTACTTTTGGTTTTAAAATTTGAATATTTAGTTGAAAATTCACCTGTTTTCTTGAAAATTCGTCCTTTTGGATTTGAAATTCATGCTTCATGGTAGGAAAATCATTTATTATGGTTGAAAGAAATACATAAATAAATTATAAATTTCTAAATTTGAATCTGAAATTGTTTCATCACGTTTATAAAAGATTCAATTTTAAAAATGTTACAAGATTAAAATGCTGGTCTTTGAATATTAATGGTAAGGGAAAATGAAAAATTGGATAGGGAAAAATCAGGGAAAAGTCAAGGAATATTATTTATTCAAAAGGATTTTAGTTCATTTTATGATATTTTTTAACTCAATATTATACTCTTTCGTCGGATAATTAAGTGTGCTTTTTTCGACCGCAAAAGGGGCATAAAATATATTTGCACTGTATAAAGAGGCTTTTACTGAGGATTTTATGTACTTCTTACTTTTTCTATACTAAAACCTCATGTCTCTTTTCGAGTCGATCGTAACAGCTGCTCATTCTCCTTCGTATCTCTCAGCTCGTGAAAAGCTTTCTCGGATGCAGACACACTTTCCTTTATGTGGTTCATGAAAAAGTTCTGAACATGTAAACGTTAGGACGAATCAGAGCTGCGTCATTTCTACGCGAATAGCCACTCTCGCAATTTCGAACTACATAAGACCCTCTCAATACGAAACATCGTTGCTTTGATTCGTTTCTCAAAGTTGGCCTTTATTTCAAACAAAAGTAATAAAATTGAAATAATTACGCTGAAAAACCCAGTTCTCGTCAGATCACTGTAGTTAAGCAGCGTTGGACGCGGTTAGTACTTGGATGGGTGACCATTCAAGAATACTGAGTGCTGTTGGCACATCGTGGGTGTGGTGAGCCCACACTTGTAGTTATTTATAACTACAAGAATACTATCCACCTAGAAACACTACCCGAATCGGGTGGTGTCACGCCTACCCTGAAAGGGAAATGGCTTAATGGTATACATACATACATACATACATACATAAAAAAAAAACGTCAAATTAGGTGCCTTGCGTCTGCAAAAAGGGGTTCGTAGCCTATAAAGATATAAATAAGCCGTTCAAACCTCCCCCTCACATACTTTCCCGCCTTCTCCCCCCACACTCTCTTACTTTCCTCCTCCGCCCTTCCGCCCCTACTTCTCTTCCCGACACTTCAACCTTCGCTTTCCCTCCCTTCGTCAACTTATTCCTCACCTAATCCCCCCCTAAATTCCCCTCACTTCCACTACCACATCATTTTTCTTACCTGAGTTCCCTGAGTTGAGAGTTGTGAGTTGTGAGTTGAGGAAGAGAGTTGAGAGTTGTTAACTAGTTGTGAGCTGTGAGCTGTGAGTTGAGAAAGAGAGTTGTTAGTTGTGAGATGAGAAAGAGAGTTGAGAATTGAGAGTTGTTAGTTGTGAGCTGTGAGTTAGGAGATAGGAGATATAAGTTAGGAGTTCCCTTACTTCCCCTTTTTGGAAAAAGTGCAATGGACGGACATTAAGCCATAGACCCTGATATTTGTTCTTTTGGGTTCGTATTTTAATGCCGTTCTCAGGGAATAGGTTTCTGGGTCAACCTTCATCTTTCCTAATTCTCTCCCTCTTTTTTCCTCTAGTTATATATTTGTCTCTAATGAGCCGATTAAAACGTTGTTTGGAAACATATTTTGAGGCCTTTCTATGCAATCCTTTTTCATATATTGAGCTTTTCGAATATGTTTTTTCAAAATAACTGATTTTTGGTTGCATAATGTTTCTGAGTCTTTTTGTTCAAGAATAGAATTTTTGCACAGATTGACTTGATGATATTGTGTTTCTAATTTTCTTCTTAAAACAAAAGAGGTTATTTGAACGTTTTAAAAACTGTCCTAAATCAGACCAAATAATGTTCTGAAAACGTTTCATGTTCCAAATACGTCCTTAAAACGTCTCTGGAACATTGTATGTTTAAGGAACGTTATTCGCACTGAGTTAGGACGTTTTTGAGCCGTTCTAATTACGTTCTTTTTAACGTTTGTGCCCACTGGGTTACTTTTCTCACAACTTATTTTTTTCACACATTAAATTAGGTCAATTTTTGGTTCAAATTTAAATTGAAGCAGGCTTTTTCATCAAAATTGACCCTGAAAATATTTTTTGTTTTAAAACAACAGTACCTAAGTATAATTAAAAAATGTAACGCCTAATAAGAAATGCATGCGCCTAACGTTCAAAGACAATTTTCTCATCGATTTAAAGCCGCAACCTCTCATTTTTTGTTATTATTATTATTATTAGTATTATTATTTGTTATTTGGGACATAAAAATTTATCTCATTTTTTGGGATAAATAATTTCTTGAATAGGTAGCTCGCGGCCCTAAAATCACTCTAAAGTGTCAAAAATTCAATAAAATCTTTAATTTGTGAAAGAATTGTGAAACCTACAAAAGAAGATAGAAAACTAGTTCTATGATAAATACGAAATTTATTTATTTTTTAAATAAATGCACTCCCAAGTTCACTAAAAATCGCTCTTCCTGAAATTCTATCCTCAAATTCCAAGATATTTCCTGTATTTTATCGAAGTCACATGTTCTGACGTACAACATATCAAAAATGGTGTCAGAAAAATGTGAAAAACACTACCCGTGAAAAAAAATTGTTCTATCTTTTCACCCGGAATAATTCATGGAATGCAAACATTTTTTCGAATCACTTGTAACATTTTATGACTAAAAAATTTGTAATGCTCAGCGAAAACTTTAATTTTTTATAATTTTCCAATAATTTTGACTTATTTTAATGTTAAAAGTAATAATTTCGGTAAGGATCACAAAACTACAAATTAGAGTTTTATCTCAATCTTTCTTGTTCGTCATTAATCGGAATTATCCATGAGTAATTACTAATTGAATTTTTTATGATAACTTACATTTTCAATTTCTACTTCATTTTCTTAGAAATAAAAAAAGATATTTTTATATTAAGTTTTATTGTTTTAAGGGGTCACTTTTAGCTGTATAGGATGCACATTTATTTAAAAGCTCGAATTTTTCATTCCATGTTCATACAATGAGTGTATACAGCCTCTATGTGAAGGATTTACGATTATTTTTATTCAATTTTTGTCATATCGGGGTATTTTGATGATATATAGCTAATCAGAATTGTTTTTCAGTACATTATTAAGAAATACCTCAATTTATTGAAAATTGTATCGATTTTTTGCATGCTTTCACAAAACCTTATAAAAACCATTTATTAAATGAAAATTTGGTTATAAAATTGTAAATTGATTTATTATTTTTTAATTTTAGTAAACTGTAATTATTCATTAGTTCCAAGTATTTTTTCACCGAAACTTTTAAATCAGAATATCCTATTTTTGTTAATTTTAAATAAGGTACTTTCTAATAATTTTATATAAATAGCGTAAAACAAAAATTGATTTATACCTTCAATATCGTCAAGACACGCTTCTGAAAATTTTTCAGATTATTTGTATACATTTTTTTTATTTGGAAGGCTTAAACCAAGATATTCTAGAAATTTTATCACGGCTAGGAGCCACAGAAGGTATCTAAAGTAACCACCTTTAATTTTTTCTACCTCTTCGTATATGAAAATTACCTGGTAATTGTAAGGATTCATTACTTAATTAAAACGTGGTCAAAGAGAAATGTGGTCAGAGGGAAACGTGTTAGGATTCGTCATTATTTTCATCATACTTTTTACGCTTCCTTGCTAATGAAAAAGTCCCTTAGAACGAATAAGCAGACTTCCTGTCATTTTATTTGGATCGAGAGAAAAATCCGTAATAAGAAAATTTATAAATGTACGGGATCAAACATATTTATAAGTATACTTTTATAAAGATATAAAGTACAATATTTATCATAATATAGACATGCTTCACATTAGAGTGAAGCGCAAAAAAATATTTGGACGTAGATAGATAACGCTTCGTTCGCATGTTTGAGCACGCCTAGGGCGCGCGACTGTAGGTTCTCGCGCTTCGCGCTCGATGCTGTATTTACCTCGCGCTACGCGCTCGGTCTTTGTATTTTCCCCACATTTGTGCACAGACCTTTTAAAATTACAGGTCAAATCATCGACAACTGTAATTTTGTGATTGTGAATTCTCTTTTGTTAAAGCTCCTTCGGCTTTAACGAATACATTCTTATCATGTACCTCATGCTTCGTACTCGATTTTGTCAAAAATACGAAATTTTCTACATCATATGTTCAACATTATTATATCAAATGTATATTACATTTATTTCTGTATGTTGGCCTGTGATTGCTTATTTAGATATTGCAAAATAAAGTACGAATTGTATTTATCATGATTACTTTAATATTTGTTCCTGATTTTGCATTTAATTTTATCCTCAGCTACCGTGAAAATTTTATATCATATCAATAAATGTATATTATTACAATTCATAATATGCATTGATATTAAAAGCAGACGTATTTTCCTTGTTTTGTTTTTATAATTAAAAAAAGTGCGCATCCCGTAAAAAAAACAATTTTGTTATTATGTATTTTATTGCAACTTGTGTCGTTTTTCCATGAATTTAATTTGTTTATTTTCAATGTAATTTTTTATGATTTCAACCAAAAATATGCATCCTAGCGTAAAGTGGTTCTGAAAAAATTTGTAAATGTGATTTAGGCGAAAAATTTTGTTAGATAAAATGTTATTGTAGCGTGTATTGTTTTTCCAAAAATTTAATTTCTTTATTTTAAATGTATTTTTATAACAAAAGTTTATAAAAAATTTGTAGATCTTTTTTGGTTGAACAACTTTTGTCTATTCATCTTTTTTCGAAACCTTGCGTCGTTTTTCCAAAAATTTGTTGTTATTGTTAATGTTATTTTTTACGATTGTAACAAAAATTACGCATCTTATCAAACAATGATTAATACAACATTTGTAGCTCTTTTCTGAGTGAAAAACTTTTCTCTATTAATTTTTTCCGTGGTTTGTGTCGCTTGTCCAAAAATTTAATTTATTTTATTCTCAAATCGATTTTTTACAAATAAAACAAAAAATACGCGTCCCATCAAAAAGTTTTTTGATACAAATTTGTAGATATTTTTTGAGTGCACAATTTTTGTTGACTCATCTTTTTCCGTATCTTGTATAGTTTAACGGAAAAATGGAAATAATGATTTTTTATTATTTTTTTGTGCGATAAAAATTTGAATTTTCGATTTTTCAAGAAAATTAAAGAAAGTTTTACAAGAATATTGAAGGATGATCAAAAAAAAAAACATTTTGCTTCTCCTGACTTTTTTTTCATATCGTACCTTGTTTGGCTTAAAATGTTAATTATCGTTTGTTTTTTGGAATTTGAAAATGCTATAACTCCAGTTATTTTTGTTTTATCAAAAAAAGGCAGTAGGATAAATTGTTTGTCTCTTTGAGTACTGCAAACATCTGTACATAGAATTTTTAAATTTGAAAAAAAGGTGATCTCAAAGATTTTTAAAAGCGCTCAATTTTTGAATTTTTATCTAAAATAACTGGCTAACGAACTTAACCTTCATTTTAGGACACTTGAAGAGTATATCAAAGTCCAATGCAATCTGCCAATTCTTTCGAATACCTTCTCTGATGAGAATGTAAAAAAACGAAAAAAATCGTTCATCCATACCGAGGTTCATCCTTAGTTTCATTAAAAATGTGCTATGGTTTCTAATGTTTAAAATGTTTCTAAATTTCATACCCAATATCATAAGAATACTTTTTGCAAAATAAACAACATTAATATTTTCTGGTAAAAGTTAGGATGGCAACTGGATCGGCAAATTAAAAAAACCGGGAATTTTTTGAGACCGGGAAAAAACGGGAAATGACAGTGAATTTATTTTTTGACCAGAAATTTTACAAATCATTATTAGTTGTCAACTTCTTCAATTATGAAATAATTCAGTTTACAATGCGTAATTCTACAATATTTTACTTTGAAAAATGTTCTACTTTAGTTCTTAATTTTTAAGTTTGCATTTTAAATTTAAAGAATTTAAAAATGAAGTTTTGAAGACTTTAATAATTAAAAATTAAAAGCGTTTGAATTTGAACTTTGGAATAAAAAACGTTCCATGTTCGTCAACTGTTATTATAAATTAATTAATGATTTTTTAAACTGAACTGTAGTTTAAGTTTTAAAAATTAAACAATAATTGATTTTACGTGAATATTCTGAATCTGTTCAGAATTAAACATTTTTCAGAGTTTAACGTTGAAAATTGATATGTTTAAATTCGGAAGCCGTAGTAGTTACACAAATGTAAGCGTGAGATTGAAACTTTATTACATATTTTCAATTGCAAAATAATCTAAAATGTATAGTTTCTTAATTATACTCTGTATCAAAACCTGCTTTGTTCATTAGAATTTATCGTTAATTTAGATTCTTTACTTTATTTCCAAAGAAATCACAATTCTATAGAAAACAATGCAATGAATTCAAAATAAAATTTCTTGATATGCGTTAGAGATTCAAGAATTAAGAATCAACAAATGAGTTAGCGGGAGGTAATTTGAGAAAATAAAGTAAATAATATTGTAGATATAATATTCAAATAACTGCTGTATGATTAATTATTTGAGAATGTCTGAAATATGGTATAAGAAAATCAACATCAATCGTAGTGATTAACATTCTTACGAATGTTGAGATCCTGGCGTCACATGATCGAAGAAAATCCTACTTTTAGGTTTGTCCATTCAGAGAAACGATTCCCCTGCTCAAAATGACGAAGTGACTATACAAAAACGTTATCCTCCGTTGTCGAGCGAAAATCAAAAATCCAGCCATCAGATATGTTAGATTAGAAAATAAACAAATATAAAAACTGGCGACGTAAGATCCTTCTACTTAAATAAACTAAATCACTTTTCATCATTATAACGTACCTTCCTACTCGGTGGGTTTCCTATCACCACTACGTAGCGCGTCCTCAGGTTGCGGATAGAGGAACGGCCCGTAAGGCTGAACAGCCCCCAAGGTTAACTGCGAATACAAGAATAAGCAGTCGCGGACAGCCGATAGGAGCCAGTCGTGGGTGTGGTGAATCTAGCACTGGTAAAAAATAGGTACACGACAACCATGGCTTGGGGGGACCCACCCATTCGCGTTCATACACAATGGGTGGGTTCTGGCAAGCCAAGGTGCAGCGTGTACCCACCTAGAAACTCTACCCGAACCAAAACTAAAAATCTTGTAAGGGAAAAATCCTGCTGCCCATTGGACACTGCAGCGATGACACTGCCCGCAAGGGATGTGTGGAATGATTCGCCTGCATAGGGCCAAAGGG
The DNA here is from genome assembly GCA_932195095.1 of Andricus curvator. Taxonomy (NCBI): domain Eukaryota; kingdom Metazoa; phylum Arthropoda; class Insecta; order Hymenoptera; family Cynipidae; genus Andricus; species Andricus curvator. Next base: position 224,005 of record CAKNYM010052032.1, read on the forward strand.
GTATTGATGCCAGTAGGCGCGCTGCCTTGCAGGGGGACGTTAGGGTACGAGGATGAAACTGTAATGTGTCTGACGACAAGTTGACATGGTCCTTGTCAGAGTCGGAAAGCTCCCATACTTAGACCTAGGGAGGTATGGGGGTTATCACTCCTGGGACAGTGGACTCACCTACGATCGGAATAGGATCCTAACGTGCGGATTATCTTGAAACTACCATGGCTAACTTGCAAAAACAAAAAACTACAGTTAAACATCTAAGGGTGGGAACTCTAAACGCGCGTAGTCTAAAAACTGGCCGATTTAGCGAACTCATTAAGATAGCAATTGAATACAAAACTGACGTAATAGCACTTCAAGAAACCTGCTGGTCGGGCGATTTCGCGTCAATTTCTAGGGATAACTATACTTTGCACTGGGGAGGAGCTAAGGGGCAAAGACTGGGGACTGGTTTTCTTATTAATAAACGAATTTCGCAAGCACTTATCGACATGCAATTCATTAACGACCGGTTATCATACATTGTACTAAAGGGTAATTTCAGCAAACACGTATTAATCAATGTGCACTGCCCCACCGAGGACAAAGACGAAGACACTAAAGATCTTTTTTATGAAACAATCGAGCAGGTTTTTGACAAATTCTCAACGTTTGACGCAAAAATAGTATTGGGGGATTTCAACGCGAAAATTGGAAAACAACCAATGTATAGGCCTACAATAGGATCAGAAAGTTTGCATGACGTCAGTAATGATAATGGAACCAGAGTAATAAACTTTGCAGCTTCAAAGAACCTCGTTGTCAAAAGCACATATTTCAAGCATAAAAATATACATAAGGCCACCTGGACATCACCAGATGGTAATACTCACAATCAGATTGATCACGTTCTAATAGACAGAAGACGTCATACAAACATTCTCGATATAAGATCGTATAGGGGAGCGGATTTAAATTCAGACCATTTTCTCGTGATAGTAAAACTAAGATCTAGGCTAGCGTTAAGTAAGAAAACAAGCCGCACAGAGCCAACAGTTCGTTTCAATATAGATAAGATCAAAACAGCAACAGAAACATTAAATTACCAAGTTGAGATTTCTAATAGTTTCGACGCTCTCCAAGAACAGAGAGACGATAACAATAATCACGAGGAGGACCCGGAAACCCTGTGGAGCAATACGAAAAAGGCGATAAAGGCAGCCGCGAAACTTACGATAGGTTTTAAGAAAGTAACCAAAAGCAAACCATGGTTTGACGAAGAGTGCAAACTCTGGTTTGAGAAACGTCGGAAGGCCAGACTAAGTAGTTTACAAAATAAGTGCGTTCAACACATAAGAAATATCTCGAGATTAGCAAAAGTACAAATAGGCTCTATAGATCCAAGAAAAGGGAGTGGGAAAAGAATAAAATACTAGCAATAGAAGCGCATAATAAACAAAATAACCCGCGTGAGATGTACAGGGGAATCAATTTTATAAAGAAAGGCTTTCAAAGTAGAACGGAAGTAATGAGGGACGAAAATGGCAATCTAGTAGCCGATGCGACAGAGAGACTGAATTTATGGAAAGATTATTTCGATAAACTATTAAATGTACGCGAAGCCCCCGTTGAAGGTAATCTCGGCGAAATCCACACTGCTGATCTATTAATTAACGATCCTACTGATATAGAAATAGAAATGGCCATAAAGAAGTTGAAAAATAACAAAGCCGCGGGCATTGATGACCTACCGTCAGAACTGATAAAAAATGGAGGCCCTTGCCTCACAAGGCAAATTTGTAAATTGATACGCGCAGTTTGGAAAACAGAACGCATGCCGGAAGAATGGAATACCTCTATCATTATTCCCATCTTTAAAAAAGGCGATAAAACTAACTGTAACAACTATCGGGGAATTTCACTTGTGCCTTCGTGCTACAAGATCCTGTCTAATGTTATCCTAAGTAGACTAACTCCTTTTGCCGAGGAAATCATTGGGGATTACCAGTGTGGATTCCGCCGAAACCGATCTACAAGCGATCAAATGTTTACAATTAGACAACTGTTAGAAAAGAAATGGGAATTTAAAGAAGCAGTTCATCAGCTATTTATCGATTTTAAAAAAGCTTACGACTCTATTATACGCGCGCGAATGTACTGGATCCTAGAGTTCTTGGGTGTGCCAAGAAAATTGGTTAGACTTATCGAAATTTGCTTAAGCGGCAGTAAGGGTAGAATACGCGTAAACGGTAGTTTATCTGAAGAGTTTTCGATCCGCGATGGCCTGAAACAGGGCGATGCACTTTCGTGCGTCCTTTTTAACTTAGTTTTAGAATACGTGGTTAGGCAAGTGCAGGCGAATCCGACCGGTGCTACCCTCAATGGGGTAATACAAATTCTTGGATATGCGGATGATCTCGACGTACTAGGGGATGATAAAGAAACGGTAGCTAAAAATGCAGAAATCTTGATCGCAAAAGCCAAAGAGATTGGCTTGGAAGTTAGCGAATCGAAGACAAAATATATGACCGTCGTCAGGTCCGGACAAAGTAATCAAGACGGGGATCTAATGGCCGGAAATATGAAATTCGAAAGGGTTAACGAGTTCAAATACCTCGGGTCTATTATAACTAGCGAAAATAAGATTAAAACGGAAATCAATGCGCGGCTACACGCTGGCAATGGGTGCTATTATGCAGCAAACACGCTACTAAAATCGCGATCGCTATCTAGAAACATCAAAGTAAGAATTTACAAAACGATAATAATGCCGGTCGTTATGTACGGGTGTGAAACGTGGGCGCTGACGAAAGGAGAAGAGAATAGGTTTAGAGTTTTCGAGAATAAAGTACTTAGAAAAATCTATGGTCCAAAAAGGGACGAAGAGACCGGCGAGTGGAGAAAACTGCATAATGATGAGCTGCACACTCTCTACGGGTCAGCAAATATTAATAGAGTAATGAAAGCGCGTAAATTAAGATGGGCGGGGCATCTAGCAAGAATGGGCAATGAAAGAACAGTGGCGCAAGTTTTAAGAGGGAGACCGACTGGTAAGAGACCCCTAGGCAGACCGAGAAACAGATGGGAGAAAAATGTAAGGGATGATCTAAAAGAACTAGGACATGATTACTTAAACTGGATGGAGAATGCACAAGATAGAGATGTGTGGTGGTCTCGGGTAGATGAGGCAATGAACTTTCGAGTTCGAACTGCTAATCTATAATAATAATAATAATAATAATAATAACGTACGTACGTATACCTCGAATATATCTCCCTCGAGATAAAGGGGGTAGAGGCTTGCTG
>CAKNYM010052032.1:232286-245469 GCA_932195095.1 Andricus curvator
AAAGAACCATGATCGTAGCTTCCGGAGCCTACAACTTCTCACATAACGTACCTTCACGGGTCTCGCAGAGTAGGAGGAACATGTTGTTAAATAAATTAGGCTGATTACTTGAGACAAAGTGATATTTTCCAAAGATCTGTTATGAAAGATTGATGAAACGCTTGCTAGTCTTCGGTTTCTCAAATTATCGCATGACATGAAAATTACATTATCCCCCTTGTTGGAGATATGTATTGACAATAATATCACAAGCATTACATTTTTGAAAACATGTGATAACATTCTCAGAAACAATCTCATTATTATATGGTACAGAAAAATGTCAAAAGATATTTTATCATGTAACGTCGGAAGGACAACATTCACAATAAAAATAACTATCGTGCAGTAACATATTACCAGTTAAAAGTCTAAAATAGACACATCAACATTCCTCTGTTTTAATGTCAAATGATCAGGGATTTGAATACCAATACGTGGATCAGCTGCCCTAGTCAACGCGGCAGTAACGCTCAGCTTTTTCCTTTTTTGGTGGTTGTGACACTTGAGACCAGTAATGCATACCAGTTTTTGACACATCACACCTGTAGTAGCCAATTTTACTTACACTTCGCAAACTAGAAAACAGGGAAACTATACACTGTTTATTATAATTTGAAAAATGTTTTGTGCACAGAATAAAAAATCTGCAACATGCATCAGAGATTTCACTCAGGCAAGAATCAGTTAGCTTCATTTTAAACGGCTTTTAACAGTATTTACTTTTTTGAAATAGGTAAACAGACAGTTTGCTTCCTAGAATTAAAAAGCATTGGATTCTGCCAAGTCTTGTCTGCTAAATCGTTTCGCGAAAAACAATGAGCTTTGTGCTCTGATTTACTTTTGGAAGTAAAGGATTGATCCGAATCCAAACTATTGTTTTCGACAAAAGATGATGCGATCCCCCGAACCTCAACCAGAAAGGAAGTGAGCTCGAATTCTATGAGGTTTAATTTTAGTTTTCGAGTTTCATTTTCAAAAGTTAAACTTTTCTTTTTTCGAGATTCTAAAAAGTTTCCACCAGACACACCTACGGGTTCAAAAATTTCCACATAGCAATGTCCTTCTTCTTCTTTTAAGAATTGGCACACTTCTCAATAAAAAGCAAATTTTATAATCAACATGATTTTCAATATAAAAAAATTTAGAGGGATAATCATTCTGGTCGATAGTAAATGTAATACTTTCCGAGAATTCTGTAGTTTCAGAGAACTCGCCTCTAAACTTTTCTTTCTTCTCAGTTATATTTTCTATTTTAACATATAAAACAATATTTACAGAATCAAATAAATAGGATACATCATGCACATTTTCAAAATTGAAAAAAAATTGCGATTATCATCATAATATTTATGATTATCAAGATATACAATAGATAAGTCTTTATGGGTATTATTCAGGGTATCAATTTCAGATTTCCATGTACTTATGTCAGCAGTCGAAGAAGTAATTATCCATGTTTTGTGACCTTGATCATTATCAAAATACAGTTCTTAATTTTAATATTTTCAAAACAATTAGGTTTTTATGATAATTTTGATTCTATTAAATTTAAAACTGTATTATTTTATACCTGAGATGGATTTTTAAAAAATTTTATGTCGAAAAATTGGATATAAAGGTTTTTATTTTCTACGGAAACTTGAACCCTCCCAGGCAATGCTCACGAAAACGAAACTAGCGAATTTGAACTCATCAAATCATCAACCCTCAAACGGCACACTAGTGCGAATTCGCACCAGCAAAAATTTCAAAGTGCTGATATTCTTTCTAGAACTATTTTCAAGATCTCTCCCCACTACGTTAAATATGTCCATACACCCATAAATACACGACGCGTAAACAGATATTCATCCGCCTGCGTTCAGACGAGTAAGTCACTGTAAAAGTTTTAAGTGGTGCAAATTCGCACTAGTGTGCCGTTAGAAGGTGCCAAGTCGTGCTTTATGAAAAATTGTAAAGCGGTGTTTCTGTGCTTGAAAAAAGATCTTTCATAAAAAGGTAAGTTAATTTGTTCATAACTATAACTATAAATAAAAATAAATATTATAAACAATAATAAACAACATTTCATATACCAGAAGAAATGTTGCATGCAAATCACAAATTTTACAAATACTCACTAATGTTAGACTCTAAATTGATATGATAATATTTTTTCAACAATCTTTTTTTTATATTAAGAATGGCTGAGAAAGGAAGTCGTTACAATTTGCGAACTTCTAAGACTGTTCTACAGGCATTAGCAGAGGAGTCTGAAGACGATGTGCGTCGATCACAGAGCTTCTGTCTGCGTTGACTGCATTGGTTTTAATGAATAATGTTCAATGATGTTTGTCATAAGAGTAATATTTTCACAATAAAATAATGTTAACTTTGTCTAAAACATAGGTAATCAAACTTTGTTCTTTTCTCTAAATATTTTATGTACTTTTACTCTTTCCTAACGCACCCTCACATCGTACATCACCGCCCTGATACAGTTCACTGATCAATCTTTTTACCAAACATGAAGAAAAAACATTTTGCCACATGAAGAGCTTCACGAAGTCATTATAAAATGAATATTTTCAAAATTTGACATGAAAAACACTATTTCTGCAATAATATGCTTGTATACTACAAAAATAACAATGTGTGCTGTCCTGCACTCGTGCAGTTGATATAATTTTCGATGAATTTAAGCTGGCCCAACGGATTGGGCGAGAAATTTTACCCCAAAATCATATATTTATACGCATATTTTGAACTTTATTTTCATCTTAAAATATTCAGCTAAAATCACAAAATCCCAATTCGCACTAGTGTGCCGTTTACGTATGCTGGGTTGGAGTGTGCCGTTTGAGGGTTAATCAAAACCATTTTATTGGTTTGACTAATTACCACTCTATTACCCAACATTCAATGATTTCCGATAATGATTGGTAAATACAAAAATATTTATTTAATGAAGAATTTCCAATTTGTACATCAATAAGAATTCTGCGTGAAATTTCTGTTGACCTTTTTCTCTTTTTCGTCTTCGAGCAAAAAATTTGAATTCGGAAGCTCAACTGTTTGATCGTGTAGACACGGATAATCGAACAGTTACTCTGAGATACATGTAACAGGGCAATCATAATCAAACATAGCCGTCAGTGGAACGTGAAATATATCAATAAGAACTTTTGGACACGTAGACAAATTTAAATCGTTATCAGAGATGTTATTATTAAGATTGATGAGTTCGTTTATTAAGACTGATAATCTAATGAGTCCTGAGAAGCAAATAATTCCTCACCCTCACCCATCAAAGGAATTTCTGTCAGATCTGGAACGAGAGCATCATTGTCGCGATAACAAGCATCCGCCTGCCTCAAATTCGATAAACAATTCTAAAATATTTTCGCCTTGATTCGACATGTTTACGAATAATGATTCAGTTGAGAATTACACAATAATATAATAAGTCACTATCGGTTGATGTTACAATTTCCAATCTATATAAAATTGCATCTTCACTTCAATTCCCATAAAAAATTTAGAATGAAAGTTTATTTTGCTTTTCAGACAAATTGAAATTTACGAAATTTAGAATTCAACATGTTTTAAAAATATCTTTCAAACTGGGTAGAATATACAATAAATTCTTGACCGTAATTCGGGTGCCAAAATGTAATAAACTTATTTTGTTTTGTCACATTATATTTTATAGATACTTTAGATTTTGGTTTTTATTCCTAAAAGTGAAAATTTCAGAGAGGATAGTACTACAATTTCAATTAAAATTAATTGAATCTTTCGTGATTTGACTCAATACTCGACAAATAAGTGATTAGGAAGGTCCATTAACACATTTGAAACAAAATCGTAATTACTATTGTAAATAATGAAGAATATAATTAATCACTTACTGAGAATTCCAGATTATTATACATAAACGTCAATACTATCTTGAATAATATGATTGGCGAGAATATTTTATGTCCATTGCGCTTTTCGAGAATTGGAATTTATGAGTTATCGATGAGCGAAATGAAGAACAATTAAAGCTCCATCACGAACAAGATTTAAAAACAAATTAGAATAAATAATAATTACCAATACGCTTTGGAAAATTTTTGTTTAATGCGAAAAACATGATGGTGGGATCGTTTAGAATTGTTACAGGTTTTGTGATGTAAGTTCAGAAGAATCCAATAATTAATAAAAAATTGACAAAACACTTTCGGACCAGTAAAACGACTAAATGTGGCATCCTTTGACATCCACTATTTCTATCCTAAGATTCACGCATATTACAAATTTTGGAACTGAATTGTTTGAAATGGAAAGCCTTGAGTAATTGCGGTTTCTGAGTGCTTAATTGAAATTTTGAACATTTTTATTTGAATTAGCAGAGGGACTATTTATATTTTGAAGACTTTCATCAAGTTGGAAAGCAAGAAAGTTTGGTTTTCAATATTTTATGAATGGGAAAAAGTGTATTTTTTTATTTCAAACATTTTGATTGAGTTAGAAGGGAGGAACTTTTGGTTTAAAATTTGTTTCTGAATTAGAAGAGGTCCTTTCTTGTTTTTATCATTTTTATTGAGTTGCAAGGGAGGAAACTTCGGTTAATTTTTTTTTCTGAATTAGAAGAGGACTTTTTTTGTCTTTATCATTTTTATGGGTTGGAAGATACGATTTTTTTTTCATGAATTTGAAAAAAACATTTTTCACCGCTTACCATTTTTATTCAGTTAAAGGGAGGAACTTTTCATTTTAAATCTTTTTTATAAAGTGGGAGAGGGTAATTTTCTATTTATAACATTTTATTCATTTTAGTCAACGGTGATACCACGCTGAAAAAACCAGTTCTCGTCAGATCACTGAAGTTAAGCAGCGTTGGGCGCGGTTAGTACTTGGATGGGTGATCATTAGAGAATACTGCGTGCTGTTGGCACATCATGAGTGTGGTGAGCCCACACTTGTAGTAGTTATTTACTACAAGAAACTATCCACCTAGAAACACTACCCGAATCGGGTAGTGTCACGCCTACCCTGAAAGGGAAATGGCTTAATGGTATACTACTACTACTACTATTATCATTGATTATCATCAAGTTGGAAGGAAGACATTTTTGTTTCAATTTTTTCCAAATTGTAAGAGGAAAAGTCTTTATTTTTAAGATTTTTATCGAGTTGGACGGGAGGAAATGATTGATTTCAATTTTTTCTAAACTGAAAGAGGCACTTTTTTGTTTTAAACATTTTTATTAAGCTAAAAGGGAGACATTTTTGGATAATAATTGTTTTTCTTAATTAGAAGAGGCCAAATTTTTCTCATTAACATTTCGATTGAGTGAAAGGGGGAGCTTTTTTTCAAGTTTGTACTGAATTGGAAGAAGGACATGTTCTATTTCTAATATTTTGATCAATGTAAGTAGAAACGGACAATTAGTTTTAATTTAGAGCACTGAAAATATCAGCATGTATTTATGTTTTCCACCCAGAAATCTTTGAACTATTCAATTTATAAAAGGAAATGACTAGGAATTTTTTTCCTTTATTTAAAACACCCACCCTAAAATGATAGTTTAATATTAATAGAAGCTTAACTAGTCAAGACAGAATTATTGAGAGTTTCAGCGAGTTTTGCTTGAAACAAAGCCGCGTATAAGAAAATGGGGTGAAAACCGAAGAAATAAATTGGCTAAGGGTGAAAATTTTCAAAGTATCCGGTATCCATAGTAGCTACTGGACAACTTTTCTCATTATTGCGATCGATGACGACCCAATTAAACGTAACTCGGAGCACAATAAAAAGCGCCATCGACTAGATTGCTCTAGGCGATGATGCTGATGTCGTAGGGGTGTGGTATTGAACGTAGTACAAAAAGAAGAATACAAAATAATTAGAAAGTATACAAAATAATGACAGACAGAGTGTAGGGTGGCCGTAGGTAAAAAAAACTTGGAAATCAGGGAATTTTGTTTGTCAGGGAAACTCATGGAAAAGTATGGGATTTAAAAAGAAAGAAAAAGAGTCAGGTAATTTCTGTAGTAAGTACATTAAGTAACTGTCAAGACAGATAGACACCGAAGTAAGATCAATTTTTTCTTAACCAGTGTGTCGGATAACGTCGAGATTTGACGAAATCCGCGAAAGTCAATGTTTACATAAAAACCAATACTTTTTCATTGAGATGAGAATGTTATAAAATTGAAAAAAAACTGTACTTCAGGATAAGAGTATTCTTTTCGCTCTTTCCTTTAAAATCTAAAATGTACAATTTATTTATTTACAAATTGTACGCCCATATATTAAGAAATATACGGGCGTCTGTAAAACATGATATTTTTCACAGAAATATATTTTATAGAATATGTGGAAAGGAATTGGAAAAAATCATCTGCTCATTTACACCGTGGCAGTTTTTGCTACTTTTCTGACACTTATAACAGAAAATAAAATTTTTGTCAGATTATAAGCTTAAGAGTATAAACATGAGGCTTTTATTGAATTGTATAGATACGATATGGCGATAAAATAATCGCTGTACAAAAATTGATAATATTTTATAACCTGTTTTGTACAAAAAAAAAAAAATCTTGTATTTCAAAATTTTTTTAGCAATAAATGGAGTTTGATAAAATTGGCATTGTGAGAGTCTTGGATTGATGCACAATCCATTAAGAATTCTGTAAGGAAATATGTAAAGATTATAATTTACGAGTTTTTAAGCTCAAGAGTATTTTTTAAACGTATTTTGACAAGGTTGTATGGTAATTTATGTACGGCAATAATATATAATCTTAATTCTTACTATACGTGTCTCAAAAATAGCTCAAACATAGCCTTCCAAAATTTTATATTATTCTTTCCATCACATAATAAAAGTAATTTCAGTAAATAATAAATGAAAAATTATGTGAAGACCTTAATATTTAGCCAATTTTCGTAAAATTTTACTAAAAATCATTCACTTTTAATCATATGTATGATTATTATTTGAATTTTTTGATTAGTTGAATTAAGCAAAAAAGGACGACAAAATACTTGCATCCTCAACCAAAACAGATAAATTTACAACCAAAGAGTTGCATTGTTAACCAAAAAGGATAAATTCTCTACCAAAAAAGACGAATCCTAAACAAAATACATGAATTTTGAACTAAATGGTCGAATTTTTAACTAGAAAAAAAAACAAGTTTTAGTCCAAAAAATTAATTTTTAACCAAAAAAGAAATGATTTTCCAACAAAATAGTTAAATATTCAACCAAAGTGATGATTTTTCAATTAAAATGATGAATTTCAAAGAAATGAATATTCAACAACAGAGTTAATTTTGCAACTAAAGAGATGAATCTTCAATCAAAAAAATAATTTTGATCAAAGTAGTTCAACTTTCAACTAAATAGTAGAATATTTGACTAACCGAGATAAATTCCGAACCAAAAATATAATGATAGACTTTTCAGCCAAAAATAGTTGGATTGTCTTATCTGGTTCCATTTATTCAGTCTATTTAGCGAAAAAACGAGAAAGAAGGGAGAAAGTGTAAGTTTCTTGAAAACAGGAGGAAAAAGAAGAATTCTTTAAAAAACCGAAAAAGTGGGGAACAGGCGAAAGAGTCTGAAGCCTAAAATATGAAAGTGATTTTCAATCTTATTAAGTATTTATTGAACTTTACCGTTGGAGGGCCATCTTCCGCAAAATTCACAAAAAATTTTCAAATGTATCGTCATGAAACGTACTAAATGTTATCTAAGCTTGTAACTTCACTTCCAATGACCTCCCCCCCTACCGTGTTGCCTACCGTAGTTTTTGGCATAACCCACTCCCCCCCCCCCCCTTAAGTTGGTAACGTAGTTTATGGACGGTACACATTTTTTAAAAAATCTCCTAATGTCACTCTGACTCAATGTTTTTTCTATTAAAGAAACGAAAAATCTGACTTTGAGTAACCCGGTCAAAAATCCATATAAGTCAAAGGTCAGGGAAGAAAGCTAGGCGATTGGAGATAGCACTAATATATCATAGGTCCGGAGTCAGGTTCAATGTTTAAAAATAAAAGATAAAGTACTAAAGGTCATAGATTAGAGGTAATGCGTCAAAGGTCAGGAGTGAAAGGTCAAACGTGAGCCCAGGTGTGATAATATTCACGTGTATTCCCACGTAGCCATTTTCACCTGGTATAATTTAAAGGTTAGAAGGCAAAAGGTTGAAGGTCAAGTTTTTCATTTTGGTTAGTTCAAGAATTTTTGATCAGTAAATAGTGTTTGAGAAAATTGTCCTTCAGTACGTAAATTTAATAATTTAAAAGATTTTAAGGTAGCATATATATATATATATATATATATATATATATATTAAGTATATATATTGTAATGCGTATTTTTACAAGGTTTTACGGTAATGTAGATACGGTTATAATCTTCAATCCTTATTCTCAGTGGCACACGTCAAATATAAGTAATTACATATTAGGTTATTATGCCTTTCAACATTGTACGAATATTCGGATTACATAACTAAAGTAATTTGAGTCCCTGTAATTGGCACAGATTACCATAAACACGTCCTATTAATACGCCTTTTCCGGAAAAAACAGAATAGTAAAAAAAGATCTCAAAAAAATTATTTTGCTACTTTAATCCATACACAAATATTTACAATGATAATAAAAATAATTTACAATGAGGAAGGCGATAGCGATTAGTATATAAGTAGTAGAAGAATCTTATGTAGAATACTGATTCGGTACGCCAGTCACGAATAACCAGTATTTAGAATAATGAAGATCCTTGTTGGAACTCTGTTCATTGCATTGGCGGTTTTCCCTAATGCTGTTGGTAAGTATAGAATACTGTAATATCATATATATAATTTTCAGTATAATTCTTTTTATTATTATCATTGGAAAACAAACTTTTTGTACACATATATTTTTTCATTTTACGGCTCGTAAGGTTAACCGCGCCCATATTATTTCTGTACCTCGGTACTCGGTACTCGGTAATAAGCTCTTTTATATTATCGAAATTTTGTAATTATCCTGTTATCTCTTTTTGCGGTGAATAATTTAGTCATAAAATATTTTATTGTATCTTGTGCAAATACCCTTTACTGAAAGATCTCTTTTGCTTCCTTTGAAGAGACTGACAACGATGCCGGTCTGTCGAAAATTCATTCAAAACCCTCTCAGTTTTTGTTATACGTCTACGTTTGACAAATGCCCAACATTTGCAGTATTTTTGGATTATTGCATTACCGATCAAGTTTAATATGAGTACTTGTTAAAAATTCCATTGATTTATTTGATTTAAATTTGGTTTGTAATTCAATTTGCGGTAACAAACAAAAAAGAATAAAACTAGAACAAATATTTTAATCCGTTTGAATTTGATTCCAATTTAATTTCTCGTAGATGAAATTTTGTTTTTAGATAGAACTAGGAAAAATATTTGATTATATTATTATATTACAACATATTTTGACGATTTCAATGAACTAAAAAAAAATTCTAACATTTTTCTGGGATTTTGAAAAATATTAAAGATTTCAAGATGTGATATGAGATTTCAAAGATTTCAGGAATTTTACAAGATTTAAGAGATTCTCACATTCCCGAAGGATTTTAAAGAATATAGTGTATTTTGACAAATTCTGAGGAAATTAGTGAGAATGCAAAAAATTTTGTAGTATTATAGAAAATTCTAAGGGATCTTTAAGGAATTTTAAAGGATTTTGACGATTTCAACGAACTTTATAAACAAATTTTCTAACATTTTTGAGGAACTTTATAAGATATGGAAGATTTCATGATGTTATACGGGTTTTCAGAAATTTCTAGGGATTACACAGGATTTAACAGATTTTGACATTTTCAAAGTTTTTTAATGAATTTAGTGGATTTTGGTATTTGATGTTATTTGGTTGAGAATTCTCAGACGAAAATAGTATATTGTGCATCCAGTGAGAGAAGTTGGCGATACTAGACTAGTGTGAAGTTTGCCGCGCGAGCGCAGCGAGCTCGGCAATCACACGAGTCGAATCGCCGTCTCCCGTTAGCTTCACATTAGTACATTGTGCAATGATTGAGGTATAGAGTATTTCCACTTTTGACTTCATTTCAAAATGTCCGAATTACCCGGGGATAACATTGCATTGTATACATTGCGTCGCGTGTACTGTATTAGTTAAAGAATTGTGTTTATCGGTTAATTAAAGATGTCTGGTGAATACTTTTTGAGTTTATCTGGTGAAGTGAGGGTCCGTTATTGTGATAAAGTAATTTTAATTGAAAATTTAGATCCATACGCTCTGAAAAGTGAGGAATTTTTCACAAGCATTACTGATGTACCCGCAGTGAGTGAGATCGATCATTTATCGTATTTTACGATAACCCATAGTTATTACACTTACAAAAAATTAACAGCCTATAAAATCTTGGTAGCTTTTGAATTTTACTAAGCCGAATTTGTCGAAAAAGTGGAGTGCAAGAAGGTGGATGACAACTTTCTAGTGCGTGGTGAGGTTAGTATTAGCATGTTCATTTTTTATTAACTTCATGGATTCTTATATCACAACCTTCATATTGAAGTATATTTTGTTTTGCAATGTGTCACTAAATTTTGTATTTTTTTAGTAATAACGCTTACTTGAAAAATTGCATACAATTTCGGACATATTGTCAGATGCTTTACATTTGAGGTTAGGAAATGTTTATTGTAATAAAAACATCTGGACTTTTTTGAATAAATGTAGACAATATTTGCAAAATGAAAAAATATGCACTGTTACAGGCTAAACATTCACAAATAATAAATGGAACAAATTTAAAAGTGTATATTTTCTTAGATCCAAATGAATCTATCTTAAAGTGCCCATTGTACTTATGTAGCTGCGGCTAGAGCCATTTGGATTGAAGGCAATCTACGCTTAAACCTTTTCCAAATTCATTTTTTGAGAATGTTCAACTTGCAGCAGAGCACGTATGTTTAATTTCGCAAATATTTTCAACGTTCATTAGAAATTCAACTTAATATTTAAATCATCTGTCAATATGTTCAAAATTGCATACTACTTTTCAAATAAGTTTTATTATTAAATAAATACAAAATTTAACGACACATTACTACACAAAATGCATTTTGATATAAATGTTTTGACATAAGAATCCATGCAGTTAATGAAAAATGAACATGCCAATACTAACCTCACCACGCACTAGAAAGTTGTCATCTACTTTCTTGCAATCCACTTTTTCAACAAATCGGGTTTCGTAAACCTTAAAAGCCTCCAAGATTTCATTAGCTTTCATTTTTTTAAGTGTAATAACTATGGGTTATCGTAAAATACGATAAAAGATCGATCTCACTCACCACGGGTACATCAGTAATGTTTGTGAAAAATGCCTCACTTTTCAGAGCGTAGGGATCTAAATTATCAATCGCAATTAGTTTATCACATTAACGGACCTTCACTTCACCAGATAAACTCAAAAAGTATTCACTAGACATTTTTAATTGGCCGATAAACACAATTCTTGAACTGGGATAATACACGCGACGCAATGTACGAGTATACAATGAAGTATGGCATATTCCGTGCATGCGTGATGAAAAATACTTTGTCCAACACTCGCGATGGAAATGCGGCTGAGGAGGTCGACTTGAGATGACGAAGTTGTCGATTCTTCAATTGATGACGTCACAGTGGTCGAAGTGAGTACTTTTTCCACTAGTGGGAAAAGTAAACTCACTGCGACCACTGTGAAGTCATCAGTTGACAAATCGACAACCTCGTCATCTCGAAACGAGCCTGCGAAGTCGCATTTGCATCTCGGGTATTGTACAAAATTATGTATAGTTTATACATAGTGTGAAGTATTATATATAATATTCATTTGTCCAACACCCGCGATGTATTATGTATTATGTGAACCTAGTTCTCCCACTCGATGCACAATATACTATTGTTTCATACATTTGTTGTCTAAAACAAATGAATATTATATATAATACTTCGCACTATAAATAAACTATATGTATATGTATATGTATATATATATATATATATATATATATATATATATATATATATGACTTTTCCGCCTGGGTTGATGTATTTATTGTTGAGGGGTCGTCTTTTTTGGCCGAGGATTTGTCTGTCTTGTTGAAAGTGCAATATTTTTGCTTGAAATAAGACTAGGAGTTTGAAACGGTTTAAATTCAATTGAATAATTCTTGATTAATAGGTAAAATGAGGGAAATATTTGATTGATTTAATTTCACTTGAACTCTGACTCGATTTGAAATTCTTTTTCCTGAAATCTCCATTTTTACTTTTTAACTAAAATGAAGAAGACTTTTAAAATGTAGGATATAGTTTTGAAGAGACTGGCAACGATGCTGATCTGTCGAAAATACACTTGAAGCCCTCTCAGTTTTTTTATACGTCTACGTGTCACAAATTCCAAACATGTCCAGTATTCTATATAATATTTATAACAAATAAAGCTAGAATTGACCTGGACCTGCGAAGAAAAGAATAAGCTAATGCACAATGTCAGAAATGAGAAGATTCTCAAAGAATGTGGTATAGAGGAAACACTCTTTGATAAGAGTGAAAGAAATTTGTTGAAAGGGTTTTAGTATGTTGAGAAATGAAAGAAGAATGACTGATGAAACAAGTATATTCACACGCAAAAAAAGTACCATATATTTTACTGAAAACCAAGTTAAATCTACTGATCCTTATGTTGGAAGTCCAGGGTTCGATCCCTGAGTTGTACCTCTGACAATTTTTCTCTGTACTTTTACCGAGGTTCTGGTGTTTCGGATCCCATCTCAAGCTGTAGGTCCCCCCATCCTGCACTTGGCTTCAATGGATGATGGGGTAAAAAATGAGGCTTTGCCCAAATGTCAAATTAGGCATACTGCTCTTATCAGATCATTTCATTGCATTACAAAATGCGTCCGTGACTGATGATATATACCGGGACATCTCCATGCAGACTATTAAAAAAATCGAACTTAAGCAAAAATAACTTCGATATATTGGACTGCAACAATCTTAAGCCCGAAAGAAAAATGAGCTTTATAATAATAATAATAATATTATTAGCTCCATATCCGTTTTTTCGCAAAAAGGATACCTGATCTCTTAAATACTGA
>CAKNYM010052032.1:256020-267453 GCA_932195095.1 Andricus curvator
AGGAACAGTGTTGCCCGATGTTATCTCGCGTAAATTTCCCGCTCTTGGTTACCTTCTAGGACAGAAGGAGCGGAAGCGGATGACATACACGTTCCAGTTGCGTCGGGATTGGTTGCTTTAAAGAATCATGATCGTAGCTTCCGGAGCCTACAACTTCTCATATAATATGGTAGCTCTAAGAAAGCAATCAGGGACGACTATTGTCACCTTCACCGCTTGTGGATGCCTACTACATCATCGCAAAAGATTTTGAACATCGTATTAAATTAATTTACAACATCCTCATCTTATTAGGTGCTCGACTTAGTCCGTGGCTCGTTATAAGAAACCGGGTTCATCCGAGAACAAGATAAAAAAATAATAAACAGCGAAATCCCAGAAAGACTGCAACACCTTGAAAGGAATTTTGGTTGTATTTTACTAAAGTTCAGACATATAGAACCAACAAAAAAGGCATTCTTTGCCCAAGATATTTGTACTAGGCATACAAATACAGTCTTTGCCCCAGAAAGAGATCGGGATCCACCATGAAAAATCAGGATGGAAATGGATGTCAGCACAGTAAGGTGCAAATTGGGTCGATTGATTCAACATAAGAAAGAAAATAGAACCAGAAAGCTAGTAACATGTTAACATGTTACTAAAATCATCCAATTTTTGTACATCAAGACATTGACAGCAGCAATATTGGATGAGATTATAGACTCCCAACGGCATTCACTTGATGTTCTCATTTCTAAACTGCGTCGGTACAAGAAAAGTGGTGCAAGAAGGCAGCAAAATCGAACCTTTCTGGCAGATGAAAGAAGTTTCTACCGTGAACTGAGTGTAAAGCAAAACAACTAGCAAGACATCAAACTCCCACAATTGAAAGACATGACTAACTACGGGTCGGGTGTTTTGGGGAAAAACTAACAGAAGCAATATCGATAGGTGTGGTTCCAACTAGAGAAAGCAAGAGCAAGCAATAACCTGAAATGGAGCTGACTAAAATAATAGATTTAGATGTTTCAGCGGTTTTGAAAAGGGCAAGTAACGGGAAACCTCTAATTCCGGAAATCGTGCATAATTTCTGGTACAAGTACCTGACGAGTGTGCATCCTACGTTGGCAAGGTGTTTTCAGAAGATCATCGAACACCCAGATCTGATGCCAGGCTTTATGCTCAAAGGTACTACGTATATGTTCCCTTGAAAACCAGATGCTCAAAATCCATGGAAATTTAAAACGATAGCCTGTCTTCCATCAATTCATAAATACCTTACAGCTATCATTGCAGATAAGGTATATTTTCACGGAAACGATAATGACATCCTCACAGAAGAACAAAAAGGATGTTGTAAAAACTCGCAAGGCAGTAAAGATCTGGTCACCATAGACGCTATTGCCATGATGCAAGATCGTGAAAATGAAAGAAACATGCACATGGCATACATTTACTGAAAGCAGGCGTTTCCTTTTATACCACATGACTATGTGATTAAAGTTTTGAAAACTTACGAAATCTGCCCACGCATCATCGATTTTTTTAAGTCGTGCAATGATGTTTTGTGATACAAGAATCAAGTATTCTGATCCTGGAATCTAGCGATAACTGGATCAATACGCATTTAATGCATTTACGACGGGTGTCTTTCAATGAGACTTCTTTAGTGCATTTTGGTTCTATTTAGCATGGAACCCATTAAGCAAAACACTCAATAGCATGTCTCATGGGTTGAACATACATGATAATGAGGATAGTTATCAACAGATCCATCTTCTATACATGGATGAGCTAAAGCTATGCGCCACTTCAGACCACAAACTGCAGCAAGTGATCGAGGTCGCAAAACAGTTTCCCAATTATATCCACATGGAGCTCGGACTAGATAAATGCAGAGCAGTGTATTTGAATAGAGGAGAGTTAGGGTTTGCAGAGCTAGAGAACGAAGACAAAAGTGACATCGAGGCAATGGCTGAGGGCTAGTCATATAATACCTGGGTATTTTTGAATCTAAGGATATTTAGCAAACGATAGTTGATAAAAGCTTAACGACTACCTTCACCACAAGACTCAGATTGGTTCTAAAGAGTTTTCTCAATTTGGCAAAGAAGATCGGGGAAATCAACATGTATGCCATGCCTGTCCTCACGCACTCCTTCGGGCTCATCAAATGGTTGAACACTGACCTTGGAAGGTTAAACAGAGCAATACCCATAGAAATGATGAAGAACCGAATGAAACACAGTAATTCGGCGATTGAAAGGGTAGTCCTACCATGACATAGAGGGGGTAGGGGCGTTTTAGATGTCAAGAAACTGTGTAGGTCTCAAGTGATATATTTGCGAGAATATTTCAACAGCAAGGGAGATGTTGCCCTTTACAACACAATCTGTAAAGCAGGTCTCGTTTACACACCATTGAATTTGTATTCAGAGAAGGCCTTGAATATCAGGGCAGAAACCATACAGGAATCAGTAATGCAATGGAGACAAAAAGCAATCCGCAGCGAGCAGCCCAAAATGTTAGATCAACATGAAGTGGATAGTGAGGCATCCAATATTTGGCTGAAAAAGGGCGTCCTGTTTCCAGAATACGGAAGGATTCGTCATGGCGATTTAGGACAGGGTTGTCAGCACCAGAAATGATTGCAAACACGTCTTAAATCAAGACGTGGTTGACCAGTGCCGATTATGTTGGAGATATCAAAGAATTAATCGAAAACATTATTGATGGTTGTAGCTAATGGCACAGGGAGAACGTACGCACAGCCATACATACATTCCAGTGCCTGTTTTAGAAAACGAAGATTACATCTTATATTGGGATGTTACTTGCCAGACGGGTCATTACATCCGAGCCAATTGACCCAATATAGTGATGCGTGAGAAAAAAAGGTGGAAAAGTCTACATCATCGACATTGCTAGTTCACTTAACAGGAATTTACAGGCAACCGATACAACCAAGATCCATGAGTATAGCGACCTAAGGCATGAAGTACAGACAATATGGAGGAATCTGAAACATGCATCTATTAATCCTATTGTGATTTCGGCTACAGGCAATGTGCGCTCAAGATCGACTGAACATCTTGAACATTTAGGAGTTGGTAGGGTTCTGGCAGCAGCTCAGAAGGTGGTTTTATTAAACACGTGTCGTGTCGTAAGAAATTTTCTAGATCATCAGGAGGCAAGCGACTAAAACCCTATGGAGTGGCAGATGGTAGCTCTAAGAAAGCAGCCAGAGGCAGCTGTTGTCACCTTTGACGCGCGCGGCCGCTGTGTAAGGATAACAGCGGTAAAAGACGAACTCCAAACTACACCATGCTTCTAATTTTGTAACTACTACAACATCATCGCAAAATATGTCAAACATCGTATTGAATTAATTCATAACGTGGTCATCTCATCATACACTTGACTTAGTCCGTGGCTGATGATGAAAAAGGGGTTTCACCCGAGGACGAGAAGAAAAAAAAAATATATATATATAGCCATACAGCTTTTCATGCAATCTCTTGTATTTCTATGGCTCTTTATATTTTTTCTCTTTAGAGTGTCATTCA
Source organism: Andricus curvator (assembly GCA_932195095.1). Taxonomy (NCBI): domain Eukaryota; kingdom Metazoa; phylum Arthropoda; class Insecta; order Hymenoptera; family Cynipidae; genus Andricus; species Andricus curvator. The sequence goes on from CAKNYM010052032.1 coordinate 259,569, forward strand.
CATATTCCCACTATTCAACCATTCTCTCAACATGACCAAACCATCAGAACAAATTTCTTCCACTCTTATCATTCCAAGTCCCAGTAATTTTCTGATCCTTTTTCTTTGATTACTATATTTTTGCTCTAAAAATATATAAGTTAAATATATTAGTATATATAAGTTTGTACTTCTCTCAGCCTGGTTGGCTTAGAATTCATTCTCACAGCTTTTCCATGTGACTTGATTGGTTCATATTTTAATGTATTTTTTTCACTTGTCGGTACTTCTCATTTTTCTACATACATTTTGTTACAACTTTGTATGATTTTTATGGAAATACAACAACAAATATCCATCATGTGAGAAATTACGATCTCTTAACGTTTGGATGTAGATTAGCAACCAACAGTTGTTATTTTTCCAGATGAAAGCCTTTTTTTTTTGGGGGGGGGGGTGCCCTCAAATCAAATAAACTTTTTTATTCGGGCCACCATATATCAAAACTCATTAATTTCTCTTTCTTCTTACAGAATTCAGTAAAATACAGGGAAAAGGTCCTGCTCCGATGGAAACAGATCCCGCTCCACCCAGAAGAGTAATCCCGCCTGGTATTTTCTACGAATACGAAAATTGCGTTTTTAAACCAGTCCCGCCGGTACGTTTTTGTTCGAACTCGACATGTATAACATTGGATGGATCAGCGGCAATGATATTTTACCATTATTCAATAATGCCCACGAAATTGTCTTCCAAGTAAAAATAAACCCTAGGATCCTACGAGTAGTAGGCCAGGCAGGGGCTAAGGCATTTAGCATTCCGGGCACTCTGCAAGAGGTACGTGCCACAATAGAACGCAATCGAAGCTACCACAGTTTAATAAAAAGACTGCGCAATCAAAACGAACGCCAGAAAAATTAATTCAATTAAAATTTAATTTATCTTTGGAAATACTTGCATTTCATATTTCTACTCAAAATTATTTCTGCGAAAAACATTCGCGACAAGTCACTTTGGAATCTGTCATTCAGGAAAATTTGAAGTCCATAAAAAAATAGCAAATTTGCGACAAGACATACATTCGGCGAGTCACAATTGTGGAAAGTCACATTTCGGCAACTCTAATTTCGAAAAATTTGAATTCCACACAAAATTGTATTCACAAGAGGTGAGGGATTTTGTAGGGTTTCAAAGATTTGAAAAGAATTTGAAATATTTTTTGAAATTCATTTAAATTCATTTGGAATCCACACTGAAATCTTATCAATTTATCCTGAAATTTCAATCCTGAAAATTCACTTCAATTCTTGAATTCTTCTAAATTCAAAAAAACGTTAGTCACATTATCATTTTTTCGAAATAGATTAGTCTGTGGCAGCTCTAAGAATAAAAAAAGAAGAATTTATACATTTAAATTTTAATTTGTCCTATTCCATTTATAAAAGATTCTACATATATTAAAAATGTTACAAGATAAGAATTTTGGTTTTTGATCTAGTTGGTCTAAACGAGAATGGCTATAGTCTTTACCTGTGAAAAATTGAAATATCAATGGTCAGGGAAAATAGAAAATCAGTCATTGCAAAATCAGGGAAAATTGAAAATCAAGTTTTCCGGCCACCCTGGAATAAAGAAAAATCGGAAATAAAAAGTGATTGAAATAAGGAGCGCATATTATATAAAGCTGACCACAATAGTGGTTCTTTTGAAATGCAGCGGCACATTTCGACTGTCTTTCTCTCCCGTATAAAAGCCCATGTTCAACATTTAATTATACCTCTGTTTTCACGGCAATTCTTTGACCCGGAGCCCACGACAAACATTATCCTCGGTGGCAACGCAAATGAAAACATTAATCAATTCTCTATAAAACAAAGCATTTAATTCAACTGCGCGTGGTCGACTGTAATCGCCAAATCAATTCGCTGCAATTTGAATTGCGTGTTCCGATCTGACGTGCATGAGTGCGCGGATGAAAATTTCGATCAAACATTACCGAGATTAATTGTGTGCGATCTGAATCTGGTGAATAATTATAGGTCGAGTTTTCGCAGGTGACATAAAATGGTATATTTACACCGAAAAACAATATGCCAATGATTATAAACTATTTTATTGGAGGATAATTTCATTGAGCTGTGACACACAATTTATCTGACGTATTCCGAATAGAGTATGCATTTTCATCTTGCAAAATTAACTTTTTAAATGTGCAAAAAATGTTAATGGATATTAGAAAGAAAAAAACAAAAATAACATTTTTTTACACTATCGGAAAATTCATTACGAAATCCCCAAGTTTCGAAGACAGTGAATAAATAACGTAAATTTTTCTTTTTTTGATTTTAAACCACGTACCCCCCTTCATTAGGGTCCGTAAGTTTTGAACCCTCCCCCCCTTTCGTAGGTTATTTTTTTCGTGAATTTATTTAGGTGAGACATCTAAAAATAACGTAAGACGATTTGGGGGAACGGGGGGTTGGTAAAATCTTACTGTTTCTTATTTATTAACAATGTAGTTTAACTATCAACCAAGTAGTTGATCCTTCAACAAAAAAATATGAATTTTGAACAAAAATTGCAGTAGAAGGTATTTTAACCAAGAAAAATATTTCATTTCAGATCAAAACTAGTTTACTTAAACCAAAAACTCGATTTTTGAATAAAGTAGTTGAATCCTCAACCAAAACTGATTCGTTTTTTACAAAACAGTTGCATTTTTAACATACAAAGATTTAATTTTCAACAAAAGTGATGAAGTTTCAAATTATAAAGATGAATTTTCAACGAAAGTGGAATTTTCAATAGAAAAAGATTTTCCAATCGATAAAAAAAAGCATCCAAGGTGTTAAAAATTCAAGCTGAAGAGACTGGTTTTTTTTTAGCAATAAGGGTGAATTGTCAACCGAATAGTTGAAGTTTCAACCAAGAAGATTTTGTAATTTTCTGAAAAAAGACCCATTCTCAACAAAATACATACATTTTTAAACAAATAGTTAAGTATTCAACTAAGAAGATAAATTTTCTACCAAAAAGGACGAACCTTCAACAAATACATACACTTTTGAATAGTTGCACTTTTGAACTGGAAAAATAGATTTTTAATCCAAAACGGTATAGTTCAATTTTCATCTGAAAAAATTCATTTTCAACCCAAACAATTGCATTTTCAACTAAATAGTTACATTTTCATTGAAGGAAATCAATTATCAAACAGAAAAACTAATTTTCCACCAAGTAGTTTAATTTTCAACCAAATATATCAATTTTTAACCGAAAAATATCAATTTTCAACGAAAAATGTAATTGTAGATATTTCAGCTAAAAATTGTTTTAATTTCAAATCAAAAACAGTTGAATTTAACAAAAAAAAAAAAAAAAAATTTCATAAAAATACTAGAATCTTTGGATAAAACAGATTAGCTTTCAACAAAATAGTTGCATTTTCAACAAAACAAAAATTTTCTACCAAAAAAGACAAATTTTCGACAAAATACATAAATTTGAAACAAAATACATAAATTTACAACCAATTTCCTATTAAAAATCAGAATTTTTATCAAAATACATGAATTTTCAACTGGAAAAGGTAAATTTTCAAACAAACGAATGAATTTTTAAGAAAATTAATGACGAATTTTTGACTAAAAAAATTAAGTTTTAATAAAGTAGTTAAACTTTTGACCAAATAGTAGAATTTTTCACCAAATAGTAGGATTTTTTACCAATTTGTTGAATTTTTTAGCCTAAAATACGAATTTCCTACACAGCAGTTGAATTTTTGACTCGAAAATGTACAGACAGTTGCATTTTCATCTAAAAGAGATGAAATTTCTACAAAAATAGATGAATCGTCTTTAAAATAGTTTAACTTTTAACAATTTACTCCAGCAAAGTTAAGCTTTACACCAAATTAGTTAATTTTCAAACAAAGTAGACGAATTTTCTACAAAACACTTGACTTTTCCAGCCGCAAATATTAATTTACAAAAAAAAGAGTTTATTTTCAACGCAAACAGTTGAATGTTCAACCAAATAGTTACATTTTAAGTTTAAAAAATTAATTGTTAACCAAAAAAAAAAACTAATTTTGCACAAGTTAGTTTAATTTTCAACCAAATAGATGAATTTACAATCGAGAGAGACGAATTTTTATCAAAATACTGGAACTATTAACTAAAACAGATTAACTTTCAACAAAACAGTTGCATTTTTTTAGTTTAAAAATTTAACTACATGGTATAAATTTATGAAATTTGTTGAATATTCAACTATTTGGGTGAAAATGTATGTCCTTTGTTGAAAATTCGTCCTTTTTTGGTATTTGGTTATCCTTCTTGGTTGAACATTTATCTTTTTGGTTGATAATTTAAATATTTGGTTTGAAAATTGCTCTGCTTTGTAGAAAATTTCTTTCTACGGCTTGAAGTTTTCACATTTGGGAAATTTTTTTTTATTGACTAGAAAATCTTTTTTGTTTGAAAATTCAATTCTTGTTCAAAATTCTTCTATATGATTTGAAAACTTGTTTTGTTATTGTCGAAGGTGCCATTTTAAAAGTTTCAAAATATTGTCATCTTATTGCTTGAATAAAGTTTAAATCAGGACGGTTATGCAGTTGTGATTAGAATTTCAGAACATTGGTCTTAATTCAGCTCCCAGTCCCGTATTTTTAAATACTTATCAAAACAAATATTTTTTAAATTGGTTACAAAATTTTGAAGGGCCAATGAGATATTGACTGGTATATATACTTCTGAAAAACATTGAGTCGCATATTCATCACAATTATGTTGTTCTGGAAGTTCTCCGTTTTGTTTCTCTACGCAGAGAAAAATTTTTGCAGCATTAGGGTGGGTTAATACAAATTTTTTTTTTGTATTTCAAAAATGCTGGACACCTAGAAGTTTGCGTAAACTACGATTAGTCATACCGACTGGCTGTTTTAGGCATACCATTATGGTTACGTATTATAGCTAGACCAAGAATTTTTATGGCCAATAATTTATATTCCTTTTGCAGTACAAACACATCATCCTTTCTTTCCCCATATCGAACATACTAACTTACCCATATTAGTATTCCTGTGGCTTCTATCCATATGTTTCCAAACAGAAATACGTCTATTTTTGGGGAGAATATTTTTTGATAAATTCAGAAATTCTTAATCATAATCCTATGGCAAATAACCCCCAAGCATTTCTTTTAGTATAGCGTAAAATTCCTGGTATGTTTAATGCATTTATTACATTCGATGATTCTTGCCTACTAGAATTGATAGTCTAAAGGGTAACTTTGGCTTAAAATTTCAAAAAATCAATAGCGTTACGTTATTTATAGACGAAGCAAAAGACAATAAATTAAACTTATAGATAAAACAAATTATTTAATTAAATGCGTATCACCTCTGATATTTAGAGAAAGAAATACATGAAATTGACAGATAAATCAGGGTGTCATATTAAAAAAAAAGTTACAAAATAAAACACTTCAATGTAATTATTACATTAAACTGAAAAACAGCATTTAATTACAATCATGCCTAAAGCGTCATTCATATCGTATTTATAAAGGACATAGTGAATATTATAAGCCACAAAAAAATATCTACGATGCAAAAAACAGGTGAGCTATAACTCTGTACAATTAAACGATGTTGTGAAATCAAAGTTAGCCAAGTAAAATGAAAAAATAGTAAACACTGATTGCTGACGAGTTTTGTAAAATAACTTTCAAAAATGTTGCTTCAAAATTTAAATTAAAGAAGATAATTTAGAAAATTATTTATACAAAAAATTTAAAAATTGTAACAACTGTTAGACGATAACATTGTTTAAAACATAAGACTAGAAAATTGTATACTGTACATTTTTATTTACAATTTTATATCAACCAGAAAAATAGGTTTGGCTGCAGCCGAGAGGCAAAGATGAAAAATTCAATTTTTTCTGATAAAATATACAAGAAATTTCAAACTATTAAAGATATGAAAATAGCAGTAGAGAACCTTACCAATAGAATTTGCTGCTGTAGTGCACAAACGCTACCCTAAAAATTTCTTTCTTTTGATGAAAAAATACTGCCATACATTTAAAAAAATTGATTATTGTTTTGCTAGGCCCTTTGGCGTTTAGAAATGAATTTGCTTATTCTGCTATTAAGAAAAAAATATACAAATTTAAAGCTAAAAGATTCTTTTACCTCCAGAAAGTATTTGTTGTTGGCTAAGGAATAAGTCCCGAATTTTATAAAACAATTTTAGAAAAAGTTTTGAAGATATTATCGGGCTTATAACACTAAAACATGTAATTTTATTACAATTTGAACGAATTGAAAAGAATTCAGTGTTTATATAATTTCCTAATGAATTTGAACTAAATTAAGATAAATTCATAAGAATTCAAAGTGAATTCAAAGCAATTCAAGTAATTTAAGAGAATTGAGAAAAATCCTAAAAATTCTATTAGTTTTAATCAAATTAGAGTAAAATCAGAAAAATTTTGAGGAATTTAGAAGACTTTGAATTAATAAGAATTCGCGGTAAAGTTCAAATAAGTTGCCAAAAATTCAAATCATTAATTGATTTTAGAAAAAATGACTCATGTGAATGCAACAAAATTCTTCAAATCCAAAAAAATTCCATTGATTTCAGATAAATGGGAGTGAATAGAAATCTAATAAAATTGACAAGAACTCAATATCAGCCTTAAAGTCTTCAGGGTCAATTTAAAAAATCCCAAATCCAAAAATGATCCGTTAAATTTAGAACATTTTTTTAGCTCGAATAAATGCGAAGTAATTTAATAAAAACTAAAGATTAGCAACGTCTTTGAACTATAAAATATGTTTATTATTTGTGTATGCATCGAATTTCAGTAGTTTTCTCTGTCATCATGTATGAATATTTTTAATTTATTTATTATAGAGAATATTTTCTTTATATTTTATAAGAAATCCTGGGCATATTATTTCAGGAAAAAAGATGTTTGGGGGTCATTGCAAACCATTTATTAAAATGAAATGGCAAATTTTCGCATTATAAGTATCAGTATCATCAGTATCTCTTACCTGGAGCTCATCAACATAATAGTAACAATAATTATCATTGTTTACGACGTTATATATACAACATCGTTCATGATCAGAAGTCGAATCAAAAAGTTACAACTGGAGATTTAATTTTTATCCGATTCCACTCTAATTATTTGTCCAATAATATTTGGCATTTGCTTTATAATTATTCTATAATTCGACGCAACGTTCCTTTTAATTGATCCTATATTCTTTAATTTAATATTCACTTTGGCAATTATATGTACGATAGTCCAATAAAGATTTAATTATTATGCACTGGTGAATGACACTATTATTTCATACCACTGAATAAATCCCGCATTGATTTTTCATGTGATATTAATTGTTAAACTACTTTTTATTACATCTAAAACTTTTTTACTTTTCAAATATTTTGTAACCCCGGATATCAATTTTATGCTCTCTAAGGAAAGCAATTACATAATGTTTTGTCCACATATAGTCGTTTGCTTGATTGCATAATTAAATTTCCAAAGAGAAGAGGTAGTGAACCATACTGAAGACGAAAATGAAATACTAACTGTTCCACCTTGCAGATGTTACTTGTGAATTATTACAAGACTCGCATTAGTGTTTCTTCTCCTCTTCCCTTCTTGTTTCTCCTCACTTGTACTCTTTTCTTCCAGTACATTAAAAAATGTTTCACACATACACAATTTCGTAATTAAATTAACACCATTTTTTTATTTCCCTAACCATTAAGACAGTTTAACCAACAATTAAGCACTGAAAAATTAACACAAACATGTTGTGTACACTTGCTAAGGGGCCATGCGTAAATTAAGTAGTTTTTTTTTTGGGGGGGGGGGGG
>CAKNYM010052032.1:267853-286811 GCA_932195095.1 Andricus curvator
GGATCTGAAAGATTTTTCAATGCTGTATTGCACGGTGGGTACGTGGTCAAAACCATTTCTTATGTAAGATATTTTCAAGTTTGCAAATCACTAAAAAGCAAAAATTAAACAGATTTTATTGTAATCAGCTGTTTGTCACGCAATATAGTGCTTACTGTAGTACCAAGTTCATTGAATGTAAGAAAAATGATGTAACTTTATTAATAATTGTAATAGTATTACTTGTAATTTATCAAATAATTCTAGTAGTAGATAGTAATATTAGTATTATTATTAATTATAATAATCACAAATTCATGAAATAATAATAAATGAATAATGAAATTACGGATCAGCCACAAATTAATTAGGGTGTTTTTCTAAAATTTTCAACCTCCACCCCCCTATGCTAGATACCAACAGATTTGATCCGACCACCCCAAAATCTTACTAAGATTTCATGAACTTAGAAAATAAAATGTGCTTATAACAAAAAGTGTTTAGTTTCAAAAGCATACAATTTTATCAATTATTTAGGACTTAAAATGTTGCGTAGGACACTTTATTTTCGAAGCAAAATTTTCATTTCTCTGACATAACATTTTTGAAATATTGAAAATGCACTTTAATGTTTATTCAAACTTTTATTTTTCACAGTCATTCTTTTTTGTTAAAAATTCAACTGTTATGTTGAAAATTAGTCTTTTTTTGTTAAAACTGCAACTATTTGGTTAATAATTAATCTGTTTCGGTTTAAAATTAAATTTTGAATTGAGGATTCACATTTTTGGCTTGAAAGTTCAACTGTTTTGTAGAAAATTCGTATTTTCGGCTCGAAAATTCAACATTTTGGTAGAAACTCAACTAATTGATCGAAAGTTAAAATACTTTGTTAGATATTTTTTTTAAGTTGAAGATTCATCATTTTAGTTGAAGACTAATTTCTTTGTTGGGAAATTCAAATATTTTGTTGATCATTTGTTTTCTTCTTAGTTACGAAGTAATCTTTTTAACTGAAAATTTGAAGATTCCATTTTTGGTTGAAAATTTATCTTTTTCGGTAGAAAACCATTTTCTACGGTTAGAAAGGAAAGAAGAGCTAATTTTGTTATTCCGACTTTTGATTCGGATTCAGCGACCCAAAATACGTAAGAATAGACTAGTCTGGTATATCAAAACTCCTACTTTTTTAAAAAGTGTGTTTTGTGAAAAACTGGTCTTTTTTGGTAGAAAATTAGTTTTTTTGTTTGAAAGTGCAACTGTTTGGTTAAAAATTGATTTGAATTACTTTGTTAAAAATTTTTTTTTTTTTTGTTAAAAATTTTTTTAAATACAAATTTAATTATTCGGTGGAAAATTCAACTGTTTGGTTGAAAATTAAAATGTTTTGTCGAAACTTCGTTTTTTTTTTAATTTGAAAATAAATTTTTCTAATGAAAATTTAACTATTCCATTTTTAATTAAAATGTATATTTTTTAGTTTTTTTTTAAATTTACGAATTTTTTTGGAAATATGACTATTTGGTCAAAACTTTATGTACTTTTCTGGTAGAAAAAATGTTTACAAGAAAGTACAAGATTTCTATAATTGTATTTTTTTTAGCTTGTACAAAAGTGTAGAAAGTTTAATAAACAAATATAATTGAACACAAAATGGAGAATTTGAGAAAAAAAAATTTAAAGAATTTTGAGAACTTTTTAATTTCTAAATTAAAATGTGTATTTTTCAGTATAAAAATGCAACTAGGTGGTAGAAAATTTATGAATTTTTTTGGAATTTATACAATTGTATTTTTTTTTAATTCGTACAAAAGTGTAGAAAGTTTGACAAAAAAATATAATTGAATACAAAACAGAGAATTTTATCCCGAATTTTATTTTATTTTCTTGTAGAAAAGAAATTAAATAACAATAAAGTAGAAATTTCTACCATTTGAAAATTTGTATAACTTTTCATTAATAATTTTTGTTTACTTTGTTGTAAAAATTTACAAGGCGTTACAGAAAGTATAGTATTTTACATTTTCAATTTTTTTGTATATCCCATTTTTTAATTTTTTGTAGTTTATTGAAGAAATGTACACAATAAGAAAAAATATAAGTGTTTGCGAAGAACCTTTCCTATTATAACAAATCAGAGATAAAGCTGAAATTTCAGTTATGCAACATTCTTTTTACATGAACCAGGAAATAAATACAATAAATCACAACAAAAATTACAGGTATTACAACTTTTGTCTATTATTCAAACAAATTTTGTACTTTTTCAGTATATTGTAGTATTTTATTGTAGTTTCAATTTCCTACAAGAATTTACAACAAAATACAACTATAATAATATACAGGAATGTACAGCTTTTGCAGCCAAAAAGTTATTCTTTTTTTACCTCAGATGACAAATATTTATAATATTGCAACTCGATAACACAGGTCCGGTTGATCCCGCCAGGTCAGGTTCAAGGTCTTTCCAAAGTCAAAGTGAGAAAAAAACGTTTAAGCGGAGAAAACTACGATTCTTATACGTTTTCGGGATCGCTAAATCTCAATCCGGGGTCTGTTTGACCCCGCCAGGACAAGATCAATGTCATTACAAGGTCAAATTGAAAAATAGAATTGAAGCGGAGGAAAACACGATTCTTATACGTTTTTGGAGTCGCTGAATCCGAATCCGGGGTCTGTTTGATCCCATTGGGTCAGGATCAAGGTCATTTCAAAGTCAACTTTTGTTTATCAAATGGAAACGCATCTTTCACCGCTAATTTTGAAAGAGCGGGATATTTTACGTTCGCATGTGGTTTGACCTGTGAATCAAAGTGACCTTGACAGGTCATCCGTAGGTCGAATCACTCTTTCAAATCAATTTATCTAAGATCAAAAATGATTCGTAATGAGAAATCTATGAATTACAAATTTTTATCGAGCATGGTTGAGCTTCGTTATATTTCTCCGAGGGACATTGGAGAACCAAGACAGCAGACACCTATATCCATGCTCTACCGACGAATGGCGTTTTCCAATCCTCTGGGAAAAAGGATGCGTCTCTGTTATATACTAGCTGCCAGAACATTTCGGTGATAAGGGACTGATGAAGGTACTGGAGCATCACTGATGAGCCCAACCTCAGTATCCGAGCGAAACGCTTAAATTCTTTGGGGATACTCTGATTCTGTTGTTGAAATTTAAAATCCTGCTTCCTCAGAGGATGCTGGAAATGGCGACAACTGCCTTAATCGAGGATGTGTGGAATCATCAATTTCCCGATCTTTTGAGGTAACGAAGCCAGTAGAGGCGTATGTAAAATGACCTTCAAGGTTACATATAAGGTCAACAGATGGTCGCCCACCATGACCTCAACAACTTTCACACAGGCCATTTTTCCCTTTTCCGGACGAGAAAACAGCCTGAGAAGATCAAGAGAGTGATTCTACCTCCAGGTGACCTTGACAGTTTATTTTGATCTAGGGGTCATAAGCCAAATTCGAACGTAAAATATCCCGCTTTTTTCGAATCCACGGTCAAAAACGCGTTTCCATTTGTTAAACAAAAGTTGACCTTGGAATTACATTCAGCCTGACGTAATGGAGTCAAACAGACCCCGGATTTAGATTCAGCGACCCCAAAAGTGTATAAAAATGGTGGTTTTCTCCGGTTGCACGTTTTTTTCTCAATTTGACCTTTGAATGACTTCATCCTGACCTGATGGGGTCAAACAGATCCCGGATTCCGATTTAGCGACATGTTATTCCAAAGAAATATTAGAATATTAGAATACAATAATCGTTACACAATAAGTGAAAAATTGGTGTTTTTAAAAAATATAATATTTACAAAAAAAATTCAAATGTGACGTTTAAATATATACCTTAAAAATGCTCAAAACGTAAGTCCTTTTTGTTTAACAACTATTATTATTTTAACTATTCTACCATTCCTCAAAGTTTAAACATTGAAAATATTTTTGTAATAGCAAACATTTATACATTCTAATTTCAAATTATCTTATTGAAATATTCGAAATATTTGTCATCCAAGGTCTAGAAAGGACAACTTTTTGGATGCAAAACCTGCAAATTCCTGTAGATTCTTGTGGTTCTGCTTTTTCTACAATTCTAGTAGGAAAATGAAACTATAATAAAATATAACAATATACAAAAAAGTACAAAATTCGTTCAAAAAATAGATGACAGTTGTACTTTCCTGTAATTTTTGTTGTTATGTATTGAATTTATTTGTAAGTTCCTGTAAAAATAGTTTGAGTTTTTTTTTTGTATTTTGCATACAATTTTCCATTATGGTGGTTACAAATTCGACCTTACTGGTCCTATATTAATCTTCTTGGTTGAAAATTCATCTTTTTGATTGATAATTCAATTATTTGGTTGAAAATTCCACAATTTTGTAATAAAGCTCCTCTTTGGGCTTGAAATTTCAACATTTTGTATGCAATTATTTTTCTTGATACACTGAACAGTCTTTCTTGGTTGAAAATTTCACTTTTGTTAAAAATTCGTCTTTAGGATTTGAAAATTCATATAATTTGGTAAAAATCTAATCTATTTTGGTTAAAAATGCAACTGATTTGTGGAAAACAGTTGGTCAAATTGAACTGCATTTTATATAAAATAAAAATTTTCTCTTGGTTAAAATATCAACTATTGCAACTTTGTTCAAAATTCATATTTTTTTGTTGGAGATTTTACTAATTCGTTGAAATTTGAACTACTTTGTCATTTCATAACAAACATTAAGATTTCATCAATAGTTGAAGGATTTTTATAATTTGAGTGAGTATATTGGATAATAAACAATGTGTCTGCAAGATATTATAGTTAGAGTTTTTCTGTTTTTTATTTTATTCTATTTTTAGGGTTTTGTAGCCCAGGGTAGAAACCCTTATATTTTTGGTCAAGTGTCCTTCCGTCGTAATTTTTTCCAAGAAGAGGAAGTTGGGGAACTCCTGATTCACAACTCGCAACTCACAACTCATAACTCACAACTCAACTCACAACTCACAAAAGAAGGGGAAGTAGGGTAAATGAGGGGAATAGAAGTCGGGGGAACAAGGGGAGTGGTAGTAGGGTGAATAATGGAAGGGGAAATAGGGGAAATGACGGAGGGGGAAGTAGGGAGAATGAGAGGTAAAGAATTAGGGGAAGTGAAGGGAAATTAAAATAGGTAAGTAGGGGAAATTAGGGAAAATGATGAGAGGGGAAGTAGTAAATGTGAGGGAAAATGAGGGTTTGGGAAGTGAGAAAAGTGGTGGGGAATTAGGGGAGGTTGAGTAGGGGAAGTGGTGAGGCCGGAAATAGGGGAAGTGTTGGGAAATGAGGAGAGGGGGAAGTAGATGTGGAAGAATTTGGTGAAGGGAGGGGAAGCGAAAGTTAAAGTGTGGGAAGGGGAGTAGGGGAATTTGGGGGAAGTGGGGGAGGAGAAGTATGGGAGGGGGAAGTTTGAACGACTTATTTAAGTCTTAGCAGAGTACGGAATCCTCTTTTGTGGGCGCAAGGCACCTACTTTGACTAATTCTTCAATTTTATATCAGAAATTAATTATGAAATGAATCTACAATCTAATTTTATCAACACGGTGTTCGTTTAATTTGCACATTGAAAAATCAAGGACCTACAATTTCAGTAATACTTGAGTGGAAGAGAGTCGAATATTGAAAAGCAGAGATACTTGATAACTCCTCTCTAAACTGAAGTGTATGGGCAGTGGATATTGGTACGAGTAAATTTAAAAAACTCTCGATGCGACTGTGTGATATGAGAATGCAAAAAAATCCGTTTACATGCATTCTCTCTTGCGTTCTCTGTCTAGTGGACCGAGCATTCACTTGGTGTACAGGCGTACTCGTATCGTTTTGTTTTCAATTTTCCACCTTTTAATACGAATCAGTGGCCGTTTCGCCAGTGCGGAAATGGTAGAGCCGTAAATACGAAAGAGAGACACATTAATACTGTGTCCTCTATGTGAATGGTTATTACCATAATGGCCGCTGAGTCGACGCTGAACAAAATGAGCGACGCTTTTTAAAAACGGTCTTCATTTCAAATATGAAAGGACAGAGACAGATTTCTGGAAAAAAAATTTCGCAATATTAAAATCTTGTTTCTTATGTGTGCGAAATAAATTCCAAGTAATGCAGTAAATCCTAAGGCGTCTAAATTTCTTCTTCTTCTTCCACTTAATTCAAAAATGAATTCAGTGCCGGATTATCCAATAGGCCAAGGTAGGCCATAGCCTAGGGGCCTCGCGTGTTCGAGGGTCCCCATGGATTTTCAAATTTCTAGACTTTTGTTACTTTTTCTTTTAAAAAAGACCTCCAATTGAGATTCGAGATTCTACTATTCAGTATTAGTTACAGGCTTCCAAGTTAAATATAACATACGTTGCATTAGAATGCGCGATTCTCCACATTCTTCATGCCTTAGATCTTGACATTAAGAATTGTTGTGGTCAGTCATATGACAACGCCCCGAACATGTCAGGAGAGTATTGGACATGACTGCAAAAGTGACAGAGATGGTAATAAAGTACTCTTAGTACCGCAAGGTGCCTTTGGATGTACAGTGCAAGACCTATATAATAACAGTTTCGGGGGTGGCCTCGAAGTGGCCTTGTTACTAAATCGTTGCCCTCGAAACGTGAACAGTCAGGGCCGCCTGACCCGTTTCTAGTTGGAATGCTTAATGCTGCGCAATATACTCGACTGAATACTCGCGCGCTGCGGCCCTTCCGAGGCAAGAATCGCCACCGTCTGTCGCCCTGCCCAGTGAGAATCTGCGTGGGCTAGCAGTTCTAGTAATTACCAACCCGACTTGCTTCTATGGGAAATGGAGTGGACGTCGTTCCCGCATGAGTTGGACAACTAGATGGTATGTGTCCTAGGTGCTCGGGGTGTGCATGACACGCTTTGCAGCTATCATTGGGAATGTCTTGGCTTAAAATGTGGCGACAGTATGTTAAAGTTGAAATGATACCGCCTTGACACGCCAAAATAAAACTCAACGTGCCCCACTTCAACTCGGGTGATTTGAAGAAAGGAAACGTTAGTTCATACGCCCTCGAGTGATTCTTCACATTTCTGTGGAAGATGTCATGCATCCTTTTGTTCGGAAGTTGTTCACAGAAGTTTTTCTTCTGCGCTTGTTTGATCAGGGGCTTCAGGAGTGAGTACTAGAGATGGATAATGTTTGATGCATTTGGCTCGCCCCTGATATTAAAGTCAAGGCCAAGTGTTTCAGCAGCCTCTTCCGCTGCTTTGTACGCAGAAAGGCTCCTTTGTCCACTTCTTTGTGTTTGTTGACGATTTTAAGAATAGGGTGTCCAGTTGCGACTATATGTGCTGTACCTAGAATATTCCTGTTGTGAACACACTTTCAATATTAAATATTCCGCGACCACATTGTCGGGATGAGATACAAAGTCGCGGAAAAGACGACTTAAGGTGCATACTTTTGTTAATGTGCATAACTTTTCGTGACCTTATATCGAGGGATCTGAGCTCGTCCTTCGTCCATGTAACCACTCCAAATGAATAGAGTACTACCGGGGCGGCAAGGATGTACGTTGCAGATACTTTGTTCCTCGCCGACAGTTCGGAGGACCAAATCTGTCGGGTAGGACGTTTGTATTTATGTCGGAGAGCATTTTTAATCGATGTTGCGTTCTGGATGCGACTTTGTGGCACGCCCAGGTATGTATAGGTCTCTTCAGCGCCAAGATGTCGTATAGCGCTTCTATCAACGAGCTCAGGATCTTCGGGGATGCCGTTAAGTTTTTCTGGCTTTCAATTTACCTTGGCACATTTTTTTAACACAAACTGCATTTCAATCTCTTGAGTGTACTCTTTGTTAATCCTTAGAGCTAGGTGTAGTTTCTCTTTATTTTTAGCATTGGTATAGAGATTATCCACGTAAAATGCATGAGTGACCTTATTCTTTCGATTTCCAGTTTTGCCGCAGAAGTACCTTTGGGAATGGTGGAGTGCGAGAGATAGTGGAAATAATGTGAGGTAAAAGAGGAGAGGGATCACGGTGTCGTCCTGAAAGACATCTCTCTTAAAGGTGAAGGTGTGAGTTGACATACGATGTTTTCCAGATGAGATAGTAAATCTGGTTTTCCAAATCAGCATCAATCTCTCTATGCATCTCGCGATGTGTGGATGAACCTTTAAGCTTTCCGGCAAATGATAAGTCAGCCATTGATAGGTAGCGCTGGTATGATACTGCGTCTTTGCAGACACATCTATCGATGAGCAGGTTCTCTCGACATCCTGCTACGCCTTTCCTTGAGCCGCGTTGTTCATACATTTCCCGCCACATAGGTCCGATCGTCTGAACAATCCTATCATTTAAGATTGCTGTGAAGATCTTATACAGCGTGTTCAGACAAGTTATTGTCCTGTAATTCATTGGGTCAGACAAGTTGATCATTTTCGGGAGGAGCACTGTGCGTCCTTCCACCAATCACTCCGGAATGGGCTGTTCCGACTTCAGATATGAGGTGAAAATGCGGGCCAAATGCTGGCGGGTTGAAGAAAACTTCTTCCGCCAGAAGATCTTGATACCATTTGGTCCTAGAGCGGAATAGTTCTTCATGCCTATTAATACTTTCTTTACCTCTTTGGTAGTGATAGGTGGGCATTCTCCGCAGATGTTATGAGGGCACTGCACAGCTGCTTGAAGCTATTCATTTTCCTTGAGTCTTCTTTTAGTGGATGCTCGACTTCGTAGACTTCTCTCCAAAATTGGAGAGAATCTTGAAAAGTCGAGACATATTAGAGAAAAACAGTTGATTTTCTCTGGCGCACCTTTCTCCCAGCGCTAGACTCATCCTAGTGTCAAATAGTACAAGTATCCGTATTCTGTCAATAATGTTTTGCCTGATGGTCAGCAGCTTTGACTTGTTAATTGTTTCATGACGCATCCGCAGTTCGGGCGCGAACCATCTAACCCTGGCAGTGAAATTCCTGCCAGAAGTTATGTAGTCAATCATAGACTGAATGCGGGACGCGTACTATCTTGTCCAGCCTATCATGGTGCTAAGTTGAGGCATTCGTCTTTTGGTCTTATGATCAGCCATTGGCTTTGTTTCACGGTTTGCATCCACCCAAGTTTTTTCTGCATTAAACACATTAAAATTGATACTCCACAGGTCGGATTCTTCGGAAAAATATCCACGAAGCTCGTCATCCAGTTCAGCCAGATCTTTGGGCTTGAGAGAAACCTGGATGTTGATATTTCTCCTCGTCCTGAAGCATCGTTCTTCCTCTATTGGATGCCTGTTCGCGGTTGGTCTCAGTGTCGCCTGTCTTTCTCTGTTGCCGGCTTGTTCTGGCAGCTGTTAATTAGGCGTACCGCTTATATAACCCTTTTTTTGGAGTTCCTCGGCACGTTTTCGCAGACGTTGATTATAAAAACGCGAGAGCTCTGGGTGTTTCTCGCACCACAGAGCATGCAGTCGCGCCATGTAACCTTCTCGTTTAGGGGCCATACTGTCATCATGGCACTGCAGCAGGTCGTCCCTGAGTCGATCCGTGCACTCAAAAGTATTAAGATTTTGCCGGTCCATCGCATTGACTCTGTCCTCATTGGCTCCCCCCACTCTAGGGTAGTCGGAATTGTTGTCCAACCCATTGTCGGGAGCCCTACGCGTTCGATTGTTTTGAACCAAACTTACAACAGCCGTGTTTGGTGTTATCATTTCCCTTTCCACGAGCAGCTAGGGAAAAGGGTTCGTCCGTCCTTGCAGAACCTTGCATGCAAGGTTATGTCCGCATTGTCCGAGAGGTCGCCCGGTATCTGAGAGTCACCGTTTGAGACACCTCATTCAGGTGCCATTCAGCTTTCAGCACAGTTGTTACGTTTTCGGTTGAGGGTACATTTCTTCGGGACCAACCCTGGGCAATTCCGCGACTGCTTATTAATTATTGCAACCACATTCAGCAGAAACCGTTGGTACAGGGACCCTCTATCCACAACCCGAGGACGCATCCGGTGCTTTCGTCATAGGCCCTTCGGTTCGATTCCAAAGGAACCGAAATAACCACCGCAGGGTCCTACTGGGAGCAACTGCCATCTAAAAATGACACTGGCTCTCAGTAGAACCGTGGTAAATCACGCCTATGGCCACGTCTCACGGCCGTGTGATGGGTGGTATATATATATATATATATATATATATATATATATATATATATATATACGTATATATCGATTCTATATTCATTACATGGTTTTAGGATTCAATGCGCTACTTTTCCGTGCTGTATCGAATTTGAATTCCAGAATTTTTGTCTTTCGACTTACCCTATCACATATGTATATCTTCATGGAAATAACTCCAAAGTAGAGCTAGTTTGGCTTGAAGTCTGTGATTTGGCGTCAAAAAAGTCTCTAATTGTTGAATACTTCGGTACATCTATAAAATATTAAAATCATCTGAAACAGGTGCATGAAGACAGTTTTAATCAGTTTTTTATATGTCCCATTTTCAGAGCATGCTCTGTTTAAATTGGCCTTAATAAGAATTGAAGTCTGTAAGTTTACCTCCAAAACTAAAACAAAATTATATGTTCTATCTCGTATAGTTTCAGTTATATAGATATCAAAAATTATTTTTCAGTATAAAATGTGTGTAAAAATTGGTTAAAGATTATCTTTTGTAAATTAGCTCATTTCCTGCCCTTCGTAGATTAAATCTGTACTTATATAAATTGAATTACGCTTTATTTTCAGCCGATCTAAACAAAAAATTCATCTCTTATGTTCGATGTTACGGTGTTCTCAAAAATATCCCTTTTCATGAAATTTTGCCAGGATTTGAGGTTTTTAAAAATAACTCGTTGCTGCTGCACCTCATGTAAAGTGTTGTTTTCATATATATATATATATATATATATATATATATACCATTAAACCATTTCCCTTTCAGGGTAGGCGTGACACTACCCGATTCGGGTAGTGTTTCTAGGTTTTTCTTGTAGTTATAAATAACTACAAGTGTGGGCTCACCACACCCACGATGTGCCAACAGCACTCATGTCAGTATTCTTGAATGGTCACCCATCCAAGTACTAACCGCGTCCAACGCTGCTTAACTTCAGTGATCTGACGAGAACTGGGTTTTTCAGTGTGGTATGGCCGTTGACAAGGATATGATAAGGAAAATATGTATAATTCTCTTAAAAACTAAAAGAAATTAATTTCTATTGTAATCGATTATAGTTGCTTTTTTAGAAATTAATATCTTGATAATTTCATCGCATTTAACTCAATTTCTTTTAGATTTACAGGGAATTTTACGTATTTTCATTATTACGAAAATAATTAACCTTGTACATAAAGTGTACCAGAAACAATTTATTTCAAAAAAAAATCAATGTCGGATAAAATTTCATGAAAAAGAGTATTCGCCAAGGCGCTGTACCTTCGGACGCATAAGAGATAGAACATATTTCGTTTCCATTTTCTTGAAATTAAGTGTACTTCAACAATTGGTATCATTAAAACTTTCACCTACAATGCACAGTAAATAAGTTGACGTACAAGACGTAAAATTTAAAAAAGTTTCAGACAAATTTTTATTTAAAAAATCATTTCTGAAATTTCTGAATAAATTCTTATTTAGGCTACTTTATAGGGGATGCTCTCAAAAGAAGAAGTTAAAAAAACGGATTCAAAATGACTTTATGTACCTGTTAAAAATAATAGTTTTAAGGTCTTCCAAGGTATCATGTATTTAAAGCCCTTTTTTGGATGCCCAGTCAGACTTCAAGTCAAAAAGTTATTTTCACGAAAATGTGCATAATAAGCAAGAAATAAAAATAAAAAATAAATTTTAATCAAAAATCCCGCTGGGAATTTTTTTCGTTTTGGTTTCAAAATAATCGTGGGCTATCAAAAAATGGAATTTAAAAAAAAGACAAGATATGAAAGACCTTTTGGGCTGGAGTCACTCGAGATACACCGCCAATTATTATGGAAATTCAGGTTAAAGATACATATAATGAGACTTCAAGGTAAGGAACATCAAATACTAAAAATAATTTTGAAATATAAGGCAAGTATCCCTTTTCCATTTAATTTACTATTTCAATGTTGTTCCAAGATTATAAGATATAAAACGAAATACATTATATAAAATTAGAATTGCTTAAAAAGTGTTTTAAGACAGAATAATTATTGAACTCTACCAAAGTGAGAAATTTTTTTTTAAAGTACCAGTAAAATAAAAGCTTTGTAAATCATTTTCATGATAATGGAAACTGTATTAATTATAAAATAAAAAACTTCGATTTTAATTGCAGCTAAGTTCCGAATACATTTGTTAAATTTCTATATTTGGATGTAATTACATATATGGTATTTGTATAACATCCAGGCAAAATTATAAAATAAATATATGCAAAATGCATATATATTGACTTTACTCAACAATTTCATGAAGTGAATAATTTCCGTTTGATGTTTAGTGAAAACCAATTGTGTGTTTGAACAGTGAGGTGTATGCTTCAAAGATATTTTTATTGACATGATTATAAATGACAATTAATTATAAGCTGCCTAAACACGCTTGTTTCATTTGAATTTGAAATTGAAATCTAGGTTATCCAGATACAAATGCTAGCATAATGAGTTAAGAAAAAATAGTATTTACTTAAAACTTGAGACTTTTCATAATCATAATTTGAAATCGTCCAGATTTTTTCTCATTGAAGCAAAAGGTGAGATGTTAAAGTTCAAAGAAAAAATCTGAGAGATAGCTGTTCATAGGAGAGAGGTCGTAGACTCGTAGGTCAGAAGTCAAGGATGAAAGGTCAGATGTCAAAGATGAAACGTCATAATTCAGAGATAACACATGTAAAAGGTCAAAGATGAAGGTCACAGTTCAGGTATCGTATGCCAAGATTCAGCGGTCAATGGTTAAAAGTTAAAGAAGAGGTTTAATATTATTGGTCGAAATTAAAAAGGTAAGGTCAGAGTTGATAGGACATAGGTCAAAGCAGATTCATCGCAGAGGAAAAAATTTACACACTACACAATTCTAAAAACTGGATGTCATAACATTCAGATGCTTGAAATATTTAGGTACTAAATTTTTAATCATGAATGTGTCAAGTTAGCTATTAATAACTCGTACAATATTAGATTATTTGATTTCAAATAAAATTGAAAGTTCAAATTCAAATTACAATACATTCTTTGTATAAATTCAAAATTCTGACCGATCAGACAGGAATAGAATAATCTGAATGTATCCTAAAAATCCTATCAAAAAAGTAGTTTAACGATATGTTTTGAAAATCTCGCAATCATCGTTGGTGAAAACCTAGTTAGATTTTCATTACTTAAAGTCGTTCTATATCTGGAATTAAATTTTTTTTAAATATATCTACAAATAATCCCTCTTCATAAGAAAAATCATAGAAAGCCTTAGACAAATTGAGAAACATATGTGCTTCCCAAATAATCTTCGGCGGTTAATTCTAAAATGGCAAATCATCTAGTAAATGATTATACATATTATATATGTTTTATGTTAGTGCTTTTCGCTGGAGATTAGTATTTTTAGAGAAGTGGTTTAATGTAAAATCGTAAATTAAAAAAAAAATGGGTGGTGTTAGTTTTTTTTACTGCAAATTAGCATTCCTAACAAAAAATATCATTGAAATGAGCAATTTTTAACAATTTTAGGTTATGTTAGCGTTTTACACCGAAAATGGGTATTATTAATCCGAAATTATTAGATTTTGAAGATTTAAAATTTTTGAACAATTTACGTTTGTCGTTTTTGTTAGCTTTTTTTACCGTTAAGTAGTTTTTAAACAAAAATCATTAAATTTTAAAGGTTCATAATTTATTAACAATTTTGGGTTACGCTAGAATTTCATGTCCAAAATTGGTATCTTAAAAAAAAAATCATTATAATTTGAAAAAGATTCAGAATCTTTTAACAATTTTCGATTATGTTAGTGTTTTTCGTCGGAAAGTAGTGTCTTAAAAAAAAAGGTTTCAAAGAAGACAAAATTTGAACAAATGTACGTTATGTTAGCGTTTTACACCAAAAATTTGCATTTTAATACAAAAATCATTATAATTCGAACAAGATTTAGAATCCAATGATTTTTGTTTTTGTTTCAAATAATAATAAATAATACAAATAAATGCAACGAAAGTGATAAAAAACAAGCATTAAAAACCTCGGGTTTTATTAGTGCTCTCCGTCGGAGACTGAAATTTGTATTGAAGAATCATTAGATTTCAAAGAAGATTAGTAATTCTTACACAATTTTAGATTGCGTTGGAATTTTACATCGAAAGTTGGCATTTTCAGACAAACATAATGATAAGTTCAAGAAGATTTATAATTTTGTAACAATTTTGGATTACGTTAGGTTTTTTCGTCGGGAATTGGTATTTTGAATTCTAAAAAAATATATATTTGAAAGAAAATGTACAACTTTTAAAAAAATACAATTTTGTAACAATTTAAGTTCGTGTTAACATTTTTCACCAGAAATCGGTTATTTTAGGGAAAAATCATAGAACGTTCACATTAGGGTTAAAAGAAGATTTAGGGCCGATTTCACCAACTCTGATTAAATACATGATTAGCTAATCATGATTATTCTTTAATCGAGGATTTAATCATGATTAAATTGTAATGCGTTCCACCATGGACATTTTAACTCTGATTTGCTAATCATATACCCTTTTCGTGGTAACTCTGATATTCTCTTGTAACGGCGATTCTGATTGGCCGCTCCAAGAAGAACGCTTAAGTTTCTTGAGCGCGCACGGTACAAGCTGACGACATTAACCAAGTCATGTGACATCCAGCAGAAGTCTTTTTTGTCAAGAAGTGAAATAATTTTGCGTGGATGAAATATATTAAAAAAATGTTACAAATTTCCATCACTATTTCAGTTCAAAAAATAATATTGCCAATTAGAAAGGCATTAATAGTGAATAATTAAAGACGCTCAGAAATATTTGATGCATATATGAAAAACATACAAGAAGGAAGCTTCTCTTCCAATGATATGAAAGAAACTGTAGGTAAGAAAAGTGAGGTTATCGGAACACAATTTGCACTTTACGGCCGCCTCATCAAAGGTATTTTGGCTTCATAGTTTCTTTCATCTACATATTGATAAAAACAAAAGCGTAGATATGATAAAAATTATTACAAAAATTATCCACATTCTCTCTGAACATGCTCAAGTGCAAACTTCAATTTTGAGGTTCTGTTCTGCCAACCAGCTTTAATGGCCGATTAACTCCGTTAACCGGCCAAAATCGAGAGGTTAATTTGAACAGTGATTAACTCTCTTTAATCATACTTTAGAAGATGGTGGAACGCAAGGTACTGATTAAATTAGAATAATCGAGGATTAACATCATAATCAGAGTTGGTGAAATCGGCCCTTATTATCTTAAGGAATTGGTTGTGATGTTACGTTAGTGTTTTCCGTCTAAAATTGCTATTTTTGATGAAAATTAAAAGATTTCAAAAAATATTTACAAAAGTTAAACAATAATAGGTTATGTTAAAATGTATCGTCGAAAATTGGTATTTTTGATAAAAAATGTCACGGTTTGATTGTCTATATATTGTACAAAAATATTATATATATATATATATATATTAATTTTAAAGTTAAGATATAAATTTTCATCAATTAAAAACAAACATTGTTCTTGCATTTCTTTTCTATTATTTTAGATGATAAATATTTTGAAATACAAAACTTTTATATTAATATTAATTTTGTATTTTAATTTAAAAATTGAATGAGATAAAAAAATAATGATCGCGCGCGTTTATTTTCTAGTGGAGTAAAAGTTTAGTGATTTTCGTAAAGACAGGAAAATAATGAATTTTTTCTACCTAATTGATTTGGATACTTATCAAAGTTAATTTGAGAGGCTTAATGGGGTGAGGATAGAGGCTGGGCAGATTCGTGCGTAATAAATGCAAAATTATGGATAAGTAATTAGTTGGGTAGAATTTGAGGCAAGCTGGTCTAAACGAGGCCTCTCATTCGGCTTGGTATATAGTGAGCATCCTGTGAGGTGGAATATATTAATTACCGTCCTCGGTGGCGTAGATAACGTTTGAATTTCGAAACTTGCCGCCATCCATCGCACGTGATTCGAGACGTTCGACCTCGTCGAGTGCTTCGGGGCTCTACGTCAATGATCCTTATAACTAGGATCCTATTTCGCTAGTTTGATATAATAAGCCAATAATTTACTGCAAACAAACCTCTCACCTAACCAAAATATGAAAAGAGGTTTAATTCAACACGAGTATGGACGTGTTGTCTCACAGATCACACCATGGTACTAATATGTGCCCCCTCCCTGGGCCTTCCTCGAGGCTGATGTTATTAGTACACTGATATATATAATAAACTGGATGCAGGATTCAATGGAAAACGCGTGTGCCAACTTGAAGGCTTCGGAGCCGCCATTTTTTAGAGATATTTGGGTTCGGGGCCATTTGGGACAGATCGGGATATGCGGGAGATTCAAATGTAGTATAGAAGAGAACTCAAAAATATTAATAACAATCATGCAAAATTCAGTTTATTGTCAATTATTGAATGGACTAAAACTGGAAACTAAATAAAACTTAATAGAAAGTAAATATATAAATAAAAATAATAGAACAGTACAAAAAAAGGAAAGTAGATGGGATTTTAAATTGGTGGAATACACATTTTGTAAACACGTGGTTTAGAATATTTTTTTATTTTTTCTCTTGAAAAGTGCAATAAAACTTTAAAGAATATTGCAATGAGATAATTTTAAATTAAGATGTGGACCTTATCGTTATTACATAAAAGCTTCTACATTTAAACTTTAAAGCAATATTAAAATATTAAAAGACAATGATGAAAAATCGTTATTAAACACCAAAAAACCTTAAGTTTGAAGTTTTTTTTAAATATATAGCAATTGATTGGACACCATGTATATGCCATTTAACCTCTTTTCAATATTCTCAATATTTGTCATCCTAGGTCGAAAAAGAACAACTTTCTGACTGCAAATAAAAATTGAACAATTGAGAAAGAATTGATCACGGCCATTGAAATTAAAAGATTCGAACACTTGGAGGTAAACTTTTTTTCTGTTGAAGTTACAAAGACTGAACTGCAAATTCGAGCACTCAAAGTTAAATTTTTGAAAATTTTAAACTTACCAAATTGAACCTTGAAATTTATTTAATTCAAATGCCTAATAATTGACGCATATAAAATGGAAGCTTTCAACACTTTTCAATTGAAATTTTTTTAATTAAAAGTCGTTAAACTGCAAAATTTTAACTTTTATACATTGTGCAATTAAAAGATTTAAAAAAAAATAGAAATCCATGCTATCATTTTCAGTGCTGTGAATTGAAGAATTAATCAAAAAAATTTCAAAATTATATCATTTTAAGCAACTCGAATTTTTCCTACAATTGTTTGAAAATCCTGCAAAAGTAAAAAAATTACCTTAGAATCAGAGTGATTCTTTTTTGAAAATTTTGAAAATTTAATTAAATATTCTTTTTAAATTAAATAAAGAAATAAGAATTTTTTATTCATTTAAAACCTTTCACAATGCTTGAAAAGTTTATAAATTTTGTGTTTGAAATTTTCAAACATCTGCATTCTGTCTACAATCTTTTTTAATTTTGATCTTAATATTAATTTTTAAAAATAAAAAATAATTTTATATCTTCTCAGCAAACTTAAAAATTATTTTGTTTTCTTAATACCTTTAAAGATCCATAAAAAGCTTCAACATTTTATTTCGAAATCTTCAAAAATCTAAATTTAGTTTTTTATTTCTCGAAATTTTGTCCAGTTTTGAATTAAGTTTGGATCTTCTCAAAACTTGTAAATATCTCTCAAACTAACTGAAATTTTTTCTAAATTAAGAATTGTTTAATTGTTATTTATGCATTAAAATTCAATAATTTCACTTACATATTAAAAATTTTTTGCATAGGACAATTAAAATTGTATGGAAAGTAAAATATTGCTGAATATCCCAAAAAAGTCTTCATTAATTAAAAAAATTCAAATTAAATGGTTAAAAATGGAATATTTTGGATTGAAACAACATTTGAATAGATTTCGGAATTGAATAAGAGCGTTTAATTATAAATTTATTAATTTGAAATTATTTTAGAATTAAGAATAGTTTATGAAGTTTCAATCAGAAGTTCACATTTTATTAACTACTGAGGCTTTCAAATTGAAAAATTTATATTTTTAACGTTAAAATCTGTTCAGAATCGTATTGTAAAATCAATAATTGTTCAATTTTCAATAATCGCACTACGGTTCATTGTGATTTATTATAATAGCAAAAGTTCTTGGTAAAAGTGAAAAATTATTTTTATTGTAGTTCCTTGTAGAAAATTATATATTACATATCCTACAAACATTGACAGTAAAGTACAAGTCGAAACGTTGATGCGGATTCTAAAAGTGTATAGTTTGTAATTTTTTTTTTTAATTTTTACATTTCTACAATAAACTACTAGTATATATGACACAATTTTTAAGTACAGTTTCCCAATATTTCAACTTTGGTGAAATGTTCTATTTTTTTGTAAAGATTTGTAAAATTCTATAGTAGTTTTACGTACAATTAAAAGATTTTTATGACGTCAAACACCCAAATTAAAAAATGTAAAATCCTGTAGTTTTCTGTAATACCTTGTAGATTTTTACGACAAAGTGAAACACATATTATCAATAAAAAGTTATACAAATTTTTGAATTGTCGTTAGTTATACTTTATTGTTTTTTTTTTTTTGCTTTTTCAACAAAAAAGATTAAAATTTTTAATTAAAAACTAGCAATTTTAGCTAAATTGGAGGTTTTATCAGAATTCATGAGAATTCAATTGATAAATATTATAAACCACGTGTTTACAAAATGTGTATTCCACCAATTTAAAATCCCATC
>CAKNYM010052032.1:291811-303859 GCA_932195095.1 Andricus curvator
TTAAATTTATTATAATGGATCATCGTGAAAGTCTTAAATCTATTATTGTTTTTTGTTGTTGTTAATTTTCAAAAATAATATTTTGCAAAGCAAAGTAAATTAAAAAAATATATCTTCAAGAATTACTTGAAAAACTTTGATTTCACAAACTATGTTGATTGTAATTATAACATTTTACTTAACGGAAGTTTTTGCATCGTAGATATTTTTGGTTATATTCTGGTATGTGCTCAACAAATTTTTCGGAATAAATTAAAAAAATGTTGAAACATTCACAACTCTTGGCAATAGAAACATTTGTCTTCAAGGCCTTTATTTTGGGGCTGAATGCAGCTTTCTTCGACTAAAGAAGATCGTACCTAATTATTTTATTCACACCCAGAAAAAGATTTGGTTAGTAAAATTTCGTTTATGATACCATATCTTTTCGTTCATCCAAGCAAATATGTTGGTTTGTCCGTCTGTCCGTCTTACTTCCTTCCCGGGAGGGGAAGCATGTGAAGAGGGGGTTAGGAGAGGGGAAGGCTAGTAGGGACGGCAGAGAATCGAGTTGGAAGTTGGGTGTGGAAGAAAGGGGAGGGGAAGGAGGTGATGGGTGGCAGCGGGTTGGAGAGGGGAATGAGGTGTGGGAAGCACGAGAGGGCGATTTATGGAAGGGTGGGAAGTAGGAGAGGTTAGGAGGTATAGTAGAGGGAAAAGTATAGGGAGGGTGGTTAGTGGAATATATTGAAGGGAAGGGATGGAAAGAAGAAGACGGAAATCAGGGGAGGGCGAAAGAGTGGAGAAGTGAGAGGAGGGTACATGGGAGGGGGAAGTGACGAGAGGTTGTGGAAGTGAGGGGTTGGGAAGTGTTTGTAGGAGAGGGGAAATAATTAAAAGTAAAGGATAAGGTAATAAGGGATGGAGACGTAGGGGAGGGAATTAACAGATTAATAGGCT
Source organism: Andricus curvator (assembly GCA_932195095.1). Classification (NCBI taxonomy): domain Eukaryota; kingdom Metazoa; phylum Arthropoda; class Insecta; order Hymenoptera; family Cynipidae; genus Andricus; species Andricus curvator. The sequence continues at coordinate 292,751 of CAKNYM010052032.1, forward strand.
ACGAAACCATTTTTTGTAGGCGCATTGCAACTACTTTGACTAATTTTTTGCAATACTTTGACAAATTTACTTAATATTAATGTTCACTAAATTTTGTTACGATCATTTCAGACGGGTTCCTTTATGAAATTGTACAACAGACAATGACTGCTCTGATGTGGGTATTCAAGGTAAGCTAAAGAGATAAACCATACATCTAGTTCTCGAGAACTATAGTCTTCGTTGTACTCTCGTAACTCCGGACGCACCCCTCGTAACATTCTGTCATGTGAATTTGACGAAGTGTATCCTCGTTAGTTTGCTAGAGGCAACGCTTGGCCGACTGAAGAACAGGAACCTTGTTAATCTAATATTATCCTAGACACGTTGTGCGAGCTAATATAAGGAAGGACACAACTGAGAAAACGGAGAGAGTAGAGAAACGCTAAGGAGGAAATATTAAGTTCCTTCCAAATATTCAGCAAACTTAGTCGAGGAATAAGCCGTCACAAGTGAATAAGTCAATTTTTTACATTTTTAAGCTAATGAAGAAAATACTCACTATACTCTCGGGGATCAAGAAATTCATATGAGAAAAGTGAGAAAGAGAAGTGTACGAGGAGGTATAAGGAAGGAGGTATGAATTTTAGATCAATCTAGAATTGCCGTGCTCCTCATTTAAGCAACACTGTCGTTCCGCAACAGCGCTCCGACACTGTAATCTCTTCAGCAATTACCGCAGGCGAAGAGTTTCACAAAGTCATAATTCTCACTGTAACACGCCGATCCTCAAAAGTATGCCAAATTCGGTGTAGTTTTGAATTGCAACATTTTTGAGACACGAAAACAAATGAAGGCAGAAGGAAAATTTTCATTGGGCAAAATGAGATGCAAGAATTTTCACACCAATAGTTTTCTGCGCTAATTGCAGCATTAAAATTAGTAGGCAACCCTCATATTATGAGAAACTGAATACTGAAGTACCAAGTTTTCTTACAAATTTTTAAAAGTCCAAATAGGGGTAAACGTATCGAAAATTTTCAATTTCATTTTTTTTTTCGGAATACGAGTGCTGATGAGATTTATGTCCCAAAAATATTACTGAAATAGGACTAAAGTACCTAAAACATTCAAAATGTGTCGTGTTTCAAGAAGATTTTTTTAGAAGACAAGTGCTCAAAAGTTCCTTGTAATTTTTTTTTTTTAATTTTCACAAATATTCATGGGATTGACATTCCAAAAATATCCTGCTGAAGTAGAACTAAAGTACCAAGAAAGTTAAAAATACATTCGTTTTCAGCAGGACTTTCTTAGAACTTAAATGCTGGAAATGTTACACTTGATGCAACTTTAGCCATCAATTGAAAAAATATTAACAACAAAAAATGGACTTTTTACAGTACTTTTATTATAAAAAATTCGGATGAAACGGGACATATTTTGAACTTTTCTGGCACTTCAGCCATATTTTAGCAGTACGTTTTTAGGATACGAATCCCATCATCACTTGCGTAATGTTAAAAAAAACCAAGTGAGACTTTTCCGGTATTTTTGTCCTGAAAAAGTTCTGGTAAAACGGGAAATATTCTGAAGTTTTTTCGTACTTTTTTTCTATTTCAGCAGTTTTTCTTTAGGACATAAATCCCATATTAGTACTTTTCAAAATTGAAAAAATAAATGAATAAAATGGAACTTCTTAAGTACCTTTTTCCCTATTTGGACTTTTAAAGAATGTGAAGAAAATTTCGTGCTCAAGCACTCATTTGTCTTATAACCATTACTTTAGCAGGATTTTATCCGGGATAGGAATTAGTGAAAATGCTAAAATTTATCAAATCGTTTTAGCTAAGGAAAAAAAATATGGGTTGACGTTAGAAGAAAAGTGAGACAAAAATTTGAAATCGGTTGATATCTGCTGGTCTATTTTTTTATTCGAACATTACAAAAAATGTCCTATTATTTCGAAAATTTTAGCAAGAATTTCAAATGTATAGGTTTTGCTGGTGAATATAATAAAAAATTACAATTTAAAAAAAAAGTTTTTTGCTTTCTTTAGGATTTTTTGAAAATGTGCAAAACTATATATTTTTATTAATAAGAAAAATGTGAAATGCACGACATATTCAACTTTTTTTAAAACGTATGCATATGACCTAATCCAAAAAATATGTATTTTGTACAGTCTCAAAAAATTCTAAATTGACCAAATTTTTTCGTTAATTTTTTTATTATTGTTCACTGGTAAGAATTGTGCAGAAGAAAAATTCGACATAATGGTTGGCGGAAGCCAACCCACTAATTTTTCTCCTTAGCTCAAACGATTTGATTGATTGTAGCATTTTTACTCGGTTCTAATGTACTGTGCACAGAGAAATCCTAATAATTTGTTATTAATGTTTTACGAGAAATCTCGATCCGTAAGTTTATGAATAGAAAAATATATCATAGTATTTGCTTTCTGCAGCTCAGAAGCTGGCCAATTTCTTGGGAAATAATTACAATCAAAAGTAATTTTCCGAGTTGTTCAATCACTTAAATATAGACCATTTTTTCACTGGAAAGGGGAAGACTGGGAACTGGAACGAATTCTTCAATGCAAATTAGAATTAGAATATCGTAAATCATTGCTCAAACAATTTCAATTTGTTAAGACTACTTTTTTATCTTATAATACTGTCAAGTAATGGTATCTTCTTGATGTTTTGGTTCAATTTTTAAATATGAAGAGTGATTTATTTTATTTGCCTACTTATGGTTGAAACAAGTTATAGCTGTTCAAATGCAGCTTAAATAGAGTTCATCTAGAGAAACATTTTTTTGTGCTGTTTTAATAAGTTCCATTACTCATAATATCGAAAATTAATGGTATTTTCTGAATGCTGGAGGTTTTTTCCTGACGAAAGAAAAAATGGATACTTTAAGTATTTTTCAATCTTATATGTTTCTGTCTCATTGAAAAATCTTATTTTAAGAAATAAGAGAGCCCACCAAAATGTCAATTAATTTTTTCTGTTACAATTAAAAACTTTTTAGCTTACGGTAGTTTTATATTTCAAATTAAAACCTCATGAAAACTATGTAATTTTTTTGATCTTTCTAAGTAGCTATTGATTATCAAGAATGGATATCGAAAGTTCGTCAATAGGTCAATCCACGTATCTTGAAAACGCGAGCAATAACATTAAATGCATTACTGTTATATTCCCAATATAAAAAACCCTTCTTTAAAGAAGGAAAATAATTTTTAAATTTTGATGTTAAGGTTTTTTTTTCATAATTTTGTTGACAAATTTAAAAATGATATCCATAGGTTATGGTAGGTCATGAAGCGTTCTTAATCTGGACACTCGATGCCTCTCGAAGACGCGAAAAAATATATTATATACCATTATTGTTGTATTTCGAATATTAAGAAAGTTTTCTTCATATAAATAAGATAATCAATATATTATTAAAATTTATGCATCAGTATTGCTAGATCATAAGAGGTCATAGAAGGTTCATCAATAGGTCATTCGACGTATCTCGAAGACGCGAACAAACATGTCAAACACAGTACTGGAGTAGTTCTAATATGAAAAAAGATTTTCTCATATAAACAGAATACATAATTTTTTTTAATCTCCATAAATCACTACTGGTAGGTCATAAAAGTTTCAACAATAGGTCGATTGATGCGTTTCAAAGACGCAAAAAATACGCTAGATATCGTATTGTTGGATTTTGAATATAAAGAAAGTTTTTCTCATATAAACAAGGTAAATTTTTTTTTATTTTTGAAATCTCCGAATTCAAGAAAAAACTACTTCTAAATGGCCGATCTAGTTCAAAATACTATCAGACCTGAACATCAGTCGGAGCTACAATTTTTTTAAATTTCATGGCCCTAGCTTTTTCACTCTTCTAGATATGATGAACAGAGAAAAAGTAGACACACACACTTATGGGCATTTAAAAAAAATTGTATTTTCGTAATTCTAGATAATTACAAATCTCCCTCTATGATGAAGCAATACAATTAATTTTCAAAATTATAAGATAATGAATTGTTTAAACAATAACAATTAACATAGAAAGGGGCTCCATGAAAGGTGCTCAGTGAAGTTATATTAAAAAATTAATGATGGATTTGTATTTTTTGAAGAGTTTTCATGAGATTATAACAGTATAGCTTATACATTTTTGTGAATTTTCACATTTTGGACGAAATTCACAAAAATGGAGTTCTGCCCATGTTATTCTTATGGGAAGCTTAAGAGGGTACCCCCCTACGTATTCTCTTTTTTTTGGTAGAAATACACAAAATAAGGAGTGGCGCAAACAGAACTGGAAAATTTTGTTTTGTTGGGACACCCTACTGCAGATATGGAAGAAGAATCTGATGAATAGATTACCGGGAATTTGAAAGATACCTACGAATATGATATTGCCGATAACCATAACGTAAAGCAATCATCCATAATTCGATTTCATCAAATTGAACATTTTAATCTCAATGGCCAGATTGGCCATTTTGGATTTCCAAATTTTTATTACAGATTCATATTCTGCGACTTAAAAAACCTTAGGAGACCCGTATTGACGAAAATCAAAGTTTCAAGGGGTTGATATCTCATCAAAATTAAGATAATTCAAAAGAAACTGGTAGTAAAGCTATAACCAGTTCTTTGATCCGGGCCCTCAGTGATAAAAGATTTCTTCCCAAGAAAATAGTTCGTTAATGGTAATGGTTTTCTGAAAAGAATTGTATAGGTGAATAATTTTTGCTTCCTCATAGAGGAAGCTTTGTAATGGTGACAATTTCAAAAATTTTCAAATTCATTTAATTAAACCTTCCTCAATTTAAAAATGTCTAATACAATGTTCTAAGCAATTTTCCGGCTGTGTGTGTGCGTTTGTGTGGATGTGTGTGTGTGTAGATGTCACACTTTTTTGTGAACACGATAACTAGAAAACGGTTGCAGATGAATTGATGAAATTTGGAGGGCTTATTTTCCTCAATAATATCTTGAAACTGACCTAAGGATTTCTAAAAATATTCATTCGATTTTTTTTTAGCACTCAATAATTTTTAAAAAATCGGTTTTTTATAGTAAAACTTTTTTCATTAGCATAATTCAAAATTGATGCGGTAATATAAAAGATTCCTTGGTTCGAGACGAATCGATTACCCTATAATATTAATAAATTTTTTAAAGAGTAGGGAAATTATGGTAATTCATATATTTTAAAAATCGTTTTTTATGGTAAAAATTTTATTGTTCTCATAATTTAAAGTTGATGCGAGAATAGAAAAGTTGTGTTGATTCAAGACGAATCGATTGACCCATAGCATTTATACATTTTATTGAAGAGTGAGGAAGCTATGGTAATGCATAATATTTGAAAACACGATTTTTTATAGTAAAACTTTTTTCACTAACATAATTCAAAATGTATGCAAGAACGGAAAAGATTCCTTGATTCGAGGAAAATCGATTGATGTATAATATTAATACACTTTATTGAAGATTAAGGAAGTTATGGCTCATTTATAATATTTGAGTTATCTGTTTCAAACAGAAAAACTTTTTTCATCGACATAATCCAAAGTTGACGACGCATGAATAGAAAATACTTTTTGATCATAAATTTTTAAATAGAGTAATTCTGACAATTTTTGTAAAGAAATCATAAAGCTGGTAAAGGGATAGGGTGCGACAGAACTTTTCCCTTCCCTTTTCCAGCTTGAAAAATTATAATTTCGAATACAAAATTTGATTGGGTTGATTTGTGTTTGTGTTGGAAAATTTTTTTGTATTATTTTGTAGTTTTGCATTTTTTGTAAATTTCTATTTTTAAATTGATCAAAATGAAGACTTTGGTTTGTCTATTATTGAAAAAAATAAATAATGCTTCCTCTATGAGGAAGCAAATACATTTGCTAACGGAAAGCAAAGTGCTCGTGAAATAAGCACCACATAATTATAAATACAAACAAAGTGGAAACACTCGAGATCGAATTCACAGCTACTTTATAACTTTAATTCTACCTTAAAACGAAGACAATTCAAAAGGGATTGGTAGTAAATATAACGATCTCTTGATGCATGAATAAGTAGATGCAGTCAAGTTTTATTTTCCGCTCACAATTAGTCAACTGTACAGAGAATAGCGGAAAAAAAGGTTTTGCTTCACTGAAGTGTATGATACTAACCACGAGTTGAAGTACCTATTGAAATAGAGTGTGTCGCTAATTGGCAGAGTAAAAATATGCAACGAGTGGCATTGCCAGCAAACTGGGGCCCTATAAAAGAAAAACATGAAGAGTTATGAGAAAGCGCTAAGCGTTCTAATGCGCGATGGTCTAGCGTTTTACACGGCCATTCATAACAGTTTAGCGTTATTAAGCCGACCAGAGGACATGAATGAGCTTGTGTTTCGGTTGAAAACGGTACGCGTCGACCATATTTTTGTTAAAGAGATTATATGGCGAGTTGGTGCAGTGCACTTGCACTAGTGCGAATTAAATGCTCTGTCTGGTTATCCAAAGGCATTTATATCACACAGTGATAAAACACAGTATTCCAGTCTTTCGATCGAATCCGAGATCTCGGAGTGGTTCGCTCTACGACGAAGTCGCATATCTCACGAATCTCTTATCACCCCAGAGAATACTCATAATGGCCCTTAAGCCCTTAACTGTATCCGTAGCTCAGATTAAGGTAGAATAGAGTGAAGGTAATGTTTTTTGAACAGGTTGTAAGAGAAGTTTAATGTCGAGGGATTGAGAACATTTATTTTATTTCATCTTTTTTGTTCGTATATCGACGTTTCCACTGAAAGTGGCATGTTACAAATGAATCCTTTGCATGCTCACTCCCGTGAAGATATTGGCCTATTTTGCCCCATTTAAAAAGTGGCGCTGATAAGGCCTACACCAGTTTTTATATTTTCAAACAAATAGATTAAATTATGATGAAACACGAATGGAGCATTCGAATATAAATATCTTTAATTAATTATAAGCATATTGACATTGCTTCGAGTTGAAAATAATGAAATGACACATATGCCATTGTCACGATGTGACAGCTGATGCTGATAGTCTAGCAGGTAAATTTATTCAAATGTTTGAAAGTTAAGTTTAAAGAATATATACATATATTAGTAGATGATCCTGCTTTTTCGAATACTGCAAATAATTTTTTTGTTCATCATTATAATTTTAAAAAGGAGGGCATACCTTTAAAAAACTGGACAGGCTCTGATAAGTTCCCTCAAGAAGGGCAAAGATTTGCAAAGCGTTGCACGCCGTGCATGGCTCTTGTCATTTGATCCGACCAGGGCCACACCACAAGTAGGGCAAACTGGCCAATGTCTTACTAGGCCCACGTTTAAATTTCTTCACGGACTAGAGTGGTTCTTCAAGATCTTCTCAATTTTTTCGTTTGCAGAAAAAGAAATTCCCTTTTTTTGTATCGGTCAACATTAACTCGTGCCCCCGGGCTTTTGAAATTAACGTGGGGTTTTAAATGTGAAAAGTTAAATTTTTGAAAAAATGGAAAAAAGAAGTACTTGTTTTTCAATATTTGTGAATTGAAGTTCAGTTCCCTCTTAAGGGATGTTCTAGAAATAATTTGCATCAAATAAATTTTAATTTTGATCCCCCCAATCCCATGGTATTGTGCCCGGAAAATGCCCTAAAAATGCAAAATAGCAGTTTTATGTAAAATTCATGCTAAAGATGGTATTTTTTTGCTTTTGCAACATTAATTATTTTTATTCAATGAGTGACCACAATTATTATTTGGTTAAACATTATTTTTTGTCCAGAAGATCGTGAAAAGTTATAATTTTCGGGATACATGATAACAGTTGATGAATGTCAATAGTACTATTTTTTCCGGAACATATTGATCAATTGCTCAAACTATTTCTATTTGCATAATTCTTCTTTCCACCAAATCGTAAAAAGTGAGTATTTTCTAGAACTAATGTCACAATTAACGAATGTTGAAAGTAATATTTATTTTGGTTGAAATATTTGACAATTGTTGAAAAAAATCATTTGTTTAAACAATTCTTTTCTGAAATAATCACTAATTGGTAAATTAAGAATACTTTGTCATTGTTAACTAGTCTCTAATTGTTTAAACATTTTCAATGATTACAAACAATTGTTTTTTAGGTGAATCAGAAAATGATCATATTTTCTAGACGTTATGAATTCTTTAATAATGGTAATAAAAAAATTATTTGTTTATATAATTGTACTATTATTTGAATAATACTTCTGCTTACATTTCTCCTGCTTGTTTTCGGTAAACTATATACATAAACAAACACGTAATATTTAAATAATTGTAAAATTACTGAAACAAATTATTTTCTTATTATCATTGATTAAAGAACTCATTACGTCTAGCAAATACGTTCTTTTTGCTACTAACCTAAAAAAATGTTTCGAAAAATCAGAATTGTTTAAGCAATTGACAAAAAGTTAAAAAATCACATATAACATATCATCGAGTTTAAATATTATATTTACAATAAACTGACTTTCTCCCATCCTAAATCAATGGGAACCTTCAATTTGACATCGTGAGAGCAAAGAAATTTTAAAAGTGAAAAATAAGGGCCACTCTATTGCTCACTGGGTTCGTCCAATTTTTTTTCGAATTCTCATGCATATCTCTCCTAAATTTGTTCACAATCAGGCGATACTTTATTTTTGTTTCCAGTATAAAATACTTCAAAATCATTTAAAAAAAGTATTCTATAGAGAAAAGTCGAAAACAATAAATTTCAGGTTGAAAAATATGAGGACTGCGATGGGACATCAATCTTGCCAGAACTGACTTTTTCTACTGTATGTTCACTAGGGTGGTTTACATTTTCTTTTCTTCAAATATTCATTCTTATCCCTCCCAAATTTGTTCGAATCCACGAAAAAATTAATGCGTATGCTTTGTTGTTGAAAAATTTTTTATGTAGAGGTTCCGCCTACCCTATGAAGTTTAACACATATTTCCCATGAGAAAAAAAGACGTTTTCGTAAATTTTATTCAGAGACGTCAATATTAGGGATTTAGAGTTGACCCTGAATGCTTCTTTTCACAATTAGCCATAGAATACGATTAAAAAATTGGTTTTTGAATTTTACACCCATAAAACTTTTATAGGGTCCCACAAAAAAACCCATAAATGATAAATTGGGTTTTGCGTTTTTAGTAAAACTTGTTTCTAATACATTAAATATTAGTTTAAACTTACAATTAGATGTTTAAATGAATTGTTTAGAAAATTTATTATTGTTTATATCAATTTTCTTTCGGAAAGAACGTAAAAAGTCGCAATTGTCTAAATTTTGTAACTTTCCAGTCAGAGCGAGAAAATAATTGAAATTAACGAAAATAATTATTTCAACAATTTATAATTATTGTCAATAATGTCATGCTTGAATAATGCTAGAAAATTGCGGTTTTTTTCTAAATGTCGAACTTTTTGTCAACCAAGTCAATAAAACATTTATTTAAACAATTCATTTCTGTTTATAACTAACTTGCCTTTGATTATTGCTAGGAAGTTGCGGTTTTTCTAAATTTTTAACTTTAATTTTGCTTTTCAGTTATGAACAAATAATAAATAAACATTGAAAAGAATCATTTTGTTAGGCAATTATTCATTTTATTACCACGTTTTAAATTATTTATTTACATATTTTTATTATCATCTATAACAACTTATTTTCTTCAGAGAAGGGCGAAAAGGATGCTGATTGTAAAGTGTGTGCAGTTCCAAATTTGTATTTTAGGCTCTGCAAGAAACTTCGTGTTATTGGGTCCGTTTTTCTATTATGAATAATTTCTAAAAAAAATTGTAAAAAATATGTGGCTTCCATGAAGCAATACAGCAAGTAGTTTAAGTCCTATCATGTCAGTCAAAATGTGTGTCAAGTAGTACAAGTCAATACGAGTCCGCCATTTATGACACATTCGCAAATGCGAAATTTTTGTATAACATACAATTTAGATTTTTCATGTTTATGATCTAGCTTAATTTTCTAATGTTTCAGCCAAATTTATCTGACAAGTGTCCCATTTAAAAAAGTGGTGCAACAAAATATGTTCAATTTGAATTTTTTAAATTAAATCTACCAATAAACCCTTTTAATAAGACAAATCATGGAAAACCTCATGTGAATTCAGAAAAATTTGTGCCTTGTAACGCTCTTGTGTGGTTGAATCAAAACTCTCATGTTATCTAATAAATTATTAAAAATATTATACATGTTTTATGTTAGTGTTTTTCGCTGGAAATCAGTATTTTTTGAAAATACTTTAGGATTCCCAATTTTCAACAATTCAAGGTTGGCATTTTTAGCATTAGCATTTTCACAACTTTGGAATTTTACATGAAAAATAGGTATTTACAAACAAAAATGATTTAAACAATCTATAGAATCTTTTCACAATTTTCGATTATGCTGGGGTTTTACTTCGAAAATTAGTATTTTTAATAAGAAAATTAGATTTTACAGCAGATTAACAACTTTTTAACAATTTTACTTTATGTCAGCATTCAAATCCGGCTATAGATATTTTTAATACAAAATTATTAGATTTCAAAGATTAGAATTTTTTCGGCAATTTACATTTGTTGGCTTTGTTAGCGTTTTTTATCGAGTATTGAAATTTTTACACACAAATCATTAGATTTTAATGAGTTATAATTTTTTACCAAATTTTTAGTTACGTTAGCATTTTGCACCAAAAATTGGCATTTTAGAACATAAATCATTATAGTTTGAACAAAATTTGCAATTTCTTCACAGTTGCAGGTTAAATTTGCGTTTGTCACAGGAATACTGTTATTTTAAACAAAAATTAATTGGATTTCTAAAATTATTCACAATTTTTAAACAACGTTAGGTTATGTTGATGTGTTTCACTTGAAATTGATATTTTTAAACAAAAGTCATTACATTCAAATCTAAGTATTTTTGTCTCAAACAATAAAATTTACCGGCTTAACCAATTTTGGATTTCGTTAGAATTTTTTGTAGAAAATTAAAATTTTTATTTAAGAATAGGATTATTTTGGCTTTGGGCACATATTAACTCCTATCAAATACAACGCTGCTGAAGG
>CAKNYM010052032.1:313859-379761 GCA_932195095.1 Andricus curvator
TAAAATTGATTCCCCTGTACATCTCACGCGGGTTATTTTGTTTATTAAATTACTTAAAATATTTGAAAATCTTGGAAATCCTCCGAGATCCCTTAGAATCTTTTAAAATATTCTACCATCTTGTAAATCCCATGAAATCTTCGAGAATTCAGGTAAATTCTCTGAAACTGCATGGAAATTTGGAAATCCTTTGAAATTCCCTGAAATATTTGTTAATCTCTTCAATTATTTGAAATCCCTTAAATCTGATGAAATTCTTTGCAATTTTTGGAAATATTATATAAAGAAAACTTGAAATCCCCAAAAAATCTTTTTAAATCTCTGAAATTCTCTAAAGTCTCATAGAATCATTAAAAATACCCTAAAACATTTTAAACTTTATAAAATCCATATAAATTTTAGAAAATTCGTTCTAATCCCAAAAAATTGGATAAAATCTCATAAGATTACTATGTTGGATACTGTACAGGAACTATTTTGGTTTTACTGTGGTGTTTTTGGCACTGGAGGGCGACAAAAAAGGGCTGCAATGTATGTACATACTCACTCGATGCTCGTTACGTTAACGAGGGGAGGTTTCACGACACGTGCTTGTATATGTGATGGGATGACAGAAAAAAGAAAACATAGGCAGAGTGTATGTATGAGTCGTACTCACGTTACTGAGTGTAATTGTCGTTATTCAGTTGCAGCTGAAAATACAAAGATCAAACGCAAACCGCCCGACTCACCCACCTTTAGTCCCTCAGCTCCCTGGTAGCGAATAAACAGCGAATGAGAAGGAAAATTGACCCGAGTGAAAATTGCGAACTGAAATCGTTACATCGTGTTCGAGTCGTTGGAGAACAAATATTTTCTCCCAGAGATCAATTTTCCGAGGATTTTTCTTATTCCGTTATTAAAGTAGATGCTTCTATCAGAGCATTTCTTAACACTTTCACTTTTGAGAATATTCTTATTTATAGAGCTGATTTCGATATTTTAGATACAAAAATATTGTGCTTCCAAATATCGTATATAAAAAATAGGTGTAACGAAATTCTCGAAAATCTTGCACTCATTGCTGTTGACTACTGTGTAAATAGGGGCGACCGGGGCGGGACGGGACAACGGAGTAACTTGTATGGTTTTCAGAACTGTTGTTTTTAGGAATGGGTAGAAGAAATGATTCTTCAGCTCTCAAAAAAGAAAAAAAAAAGAAAAATATTAATTAGCACAAAAAGACAGTAACGCTGAAATTTTTAGGAGGTATTTTCTGTTATTTTAGGGTAATTTTAAGTGGAAATTAATTAATGAAAATTTTAGAATATAAGTTTTTTATGACGCTTATTGCGAAGATTGGTAATTGAATTTTAATTTAATAAATAGGTTATATGCGTTTTTTGAAGACAAATGTTTCATATTTAGATATAAATGAAAAGTATGATTTGGGGCGGAACGGGACACGTACTGGGGCGAGACGGGACACCGGTTCTCTGGCTGTCATAACTTTTTTTCGGAGCCAGGAAATACAAACAACGTAACTTATTCAAATTTATAAATAATATCTTAACATATTGCCAAGAAACTCGATTAATGCTGAAAGATTGGAAATTCAAAGATCAAGTCCTATACATATATTATGAAATGTAAGAGTAACTTTGTACGATTGTAGGTATTTTGTATTATGTTATTTCGCAAGAAGTTTAAATTATTATTTTTACAACTTTATTTTAATTTTGCATACTTGGTAAGCTTTAATTTGTATTGAAATGCAGAGATTAGAAATTTTTTAACATTTGTACGAATTTGTCACTTCTTTTTTCAGCCATAAAAAGTGTTTATCTTCCTGCATATGTTGATTTTACACGTGCTAGCAAAATTTATTTGACCATATTGGTATTTCCCTACACCTTTGTGTAGGGAAATGTTTTTTTTTAAATATGTCTACAGTTTAAAAAACTCTGTTAAACATAAATTATCTCTAATATAAATAGAGGAGTATATCAAAAAATATTAAAATTTGCGAAAACTTTTCCATTCTAAATAAATTCTACACCAAATAAATGCGAAACATAGCTAAATATACCTTCAAGGTCAGTGAAATCATTTTTAGAAACATTTTAACTATCATATATTATACTTATTTCTGATGGAAATAAATACTTAAATCAAATTCTTTTTGCAAAACTAATTGGCATTGCTTCATCGTGAAATAAAGTAAATATTCTGTCATTTTCCAAAAATGTTAGTGCTGATATTGATTTACATATGAAACAAAATTATACGTGATATTACTCCACACAAATTGACATAAAAAATTACTTTTTTGACTACAAGATAATAAGTAATTAAAGTGCCTCATCACACCCACGTGTTCCGTTTCGCTTCAGGCCCGGCGCGAGATAAGAAAGAAGCACTATTTTTCAATTTGTATTTCTGTCCGTAATTAATTTTTTTACCACATTTAATTCTTTACGAAATTGAAACATAAAGGTTCACAGTATTCAAATTACAATATACATTGTAGTATTTCACAACAGATGGCGAGTACTTCAATAAAAAAAACCTGTCCTATTCCACCCCGGTCTCCCCTATGGCTTTAAGTGGCTATTTTCGGTTAGTTTTTTTCAAATTTTCTCGAATTTTGTGAATCGCAATTTCCAAATGAGGAATTCTATTTGATGATAAAAATTATTTCGGAATGTTTCTACACATTCTTGATAAAAGTGAACGTTTCAATTTTAATTATTTTTCAAGGAATCTGTATTATCATTAGAGAATACCAGAAAATATATAACGTCTTTTCAGACTATATGGAGCTATGAAAGAAAAATTATTTTAAATAATTTTTTTCTGAAAAAAGATCTTCTCCTTTCGCTCCGCTGGGAATTGAACCACAGAACTACGGATTTCCAGTCAGGTGCTTTCCCATCAAGCTACTAGAGAGATCGAGAGAAGAATCTTTTTTCAGAAATACACGCATTATTTTTCTAGATAGTACAAATCAAATTTTTCAAGGAATCTGCATTATCATTAGAGAATAACAGATAATATTTAACATCTTTTCAGACTAGATGGAGCTATGAAAGAAAAATTATTTTAAATAATTTTTTCTGAAGAAAGATCTTCTCCTTTTGCTCCACTGGGAATCGAACCACAGAACTACTGATTTCCGCTCAGGTGCTTCCCCATTATGCTACTAGAGAGATCGAGAGAAGAAACTTTTTTCAGAAATACACGCATAATTTTGCTACATGGTACAAATCAAAATTTTCAAGGAATCTGTATTATCATTAGAGAATACAGAAAATATTTAACGTCTTTTCAGACTAGATGTCAATATTATGTTTCAGGTTATGTTAGCGTTTTACATCGCAAATAATTCTTTATAATAGAAAATTATTAGACTTCCAAGATGAAACATTTTTCAACTATATTCGTTTTTCGGTATTCTTAGCGTTTTCACCCGAAATTGTTATTTTAAAGCATAAATCATTAGATTTTCAAGGTTCATAATTGTTAACAAAAATTTAGGGTACGTTAGTGTTTTGTACAAAAAATGGGTGTTTTAAAAAAAATTATTCTTAATCGTACAAGATTTTCAATGCTTGAAAATTGTTAGGTTATGTTCACGCTTTTCACAGCAAATCTGTTATTTTAAGGTAGAACTGACATAATAGTACATTACATCACAAGTAGTATTAGACATGTCTAATACTACGATTGATGTATCATATTTTATTCGAAATCAGAGTTTTATGGGACTGTACGGTAGTCTGAAAAGTGAGTCGTGATATTTATAATATTTTTGGTGGTAAAAACATACGACTGACGTAGCAGTCATCAGCTTGGCTGTGTTTAGGATGATTTTACAAGAGTAATGAATTAATTAATTTCTGATGTTAGAAACTGCCGCTTTCTGGTCAAATAATTTTCTGTAGAAACGAGAAAAATAAACTATCTGCTGTGGCCCCGGTGGAGTAATTGGTTAACGCTCCACTCGTGAATAGTGGCGTTCACGGTTCAAATCCGGGCCGAGGCAGATTTCTTTCTCGTTTCTCCATAAAACTATTTGACCAGTAATTGGCAAAATCTAACATCAGAAATTAATTAATGACCCTGGTCGACAACATGAAATTAATACTCTAAATTATATTCAGATTCGGTGAATTCATTCAAATTAGAATTAATAATTAAAATTTCATAGGTTACAAAGATGCAGGACCGCGTCATCCTGTAAATATAGGAGAAACAAGAAACTATTTGCTGTCGTGAATAGTGGCGTTCCATTTCAAATCCGGGCCGAGGCAGATTTTTTTCTCATTTCTCCAGAAAATTATTAGACCAGTTATTTGACCAGAAAATTATTTAACCAGTTTTCAGAAAATTATTATTTCTTATTATGTTTGTATGTAAAGGCAAAATTAATTATTTGGAATAAATAAACCTTCCATTTCTGTAAAAAAAACTAAAAATAGATAAAATGTGCTCCTCGAACCAAGTAGACTTTTTACAGGAATAATTTTTTGCTTGCTAATCCTCGGAATTAATTGAAAAAAATGAAGTAGTACTTGACTATTAACGAGAGCCGCTCGCATCGACTAAAAATTCTACGCTTCGCATTGATTTAAATTTCGAAACTATAAAAGTTGAATGGAGTTACATGAACCTCTTCAAGTTCTTTATTCGATTTCTTACTCTGTATTACTCTCTCTAATTGTAAAGAAGATTTTTGCATTCTCATTCTAATGAGAAGGTATTGGTTTTATGTAAAATTTGACATAGTCGGTTTTCATCAAATCTCCACGTTTTGAGACCTCCTGAGTCAGAAAAAACGATTTTTACGAAGGTGTCTGTCTGTCTGTAGTCTGTCTGTCTGTCTGCCTCTCTGTCTGTCTGTCTCTCTGTCTGTCTGTCTGTAGCCACGATAACTTTCGAAAAAATGATCAGATTTGATTGAGCTTTGGCACACTTTTTTATGGCCGAAAAATAGAGAACGAGTTCGTTAACCAGCTATTTTGGATGAAAATCCAAAAAGTGAGCACATTTTGAAAATTTTTGAGACCACTTTTTTGGAAGATTTGAAAATTCTATGTACAATTATTAGTAGTACGCAAAATGACGAACGAAATATTCTTATGACTTTTCGTGATAAAAAAAAAATTACTGGAGTTATAGCATTTTCAAAATTCCAAAAAACAAACGAAAATGATCATTTTAAGCCGAAAAACGCACGATATGAAAAAAAGTCAAAAGGAGAAAAACGTTGATTCCTGAACACCCTATAATATTTTCATGACAACTTTTTGAATTTGTCGAAAAATAAAAAATTCAAATTTTGATCGCACAAAAAATTAATGAAAAATCAAAATAGCCATTTTGCTGTAAAACTATGCAAGATACCAGAAAAGGTCATTTTTCCAAAATTGTGCACCTAAAAAAGATCTACAAATTTCTTATCATTCACTTCTTGATATGACGCGTAGTTTTTGTTTTATTCGTAAAAAACAGCATTGAAAATAGAAAAATCAAATTTTCAGACGAATATTACCAGCTACGAAAAAATGACCAAAACAAAATTTGTTCATCCAAGGAAGAGGTACAAATTTATTGTGACTCATGTTTCGATAGGATGCGTGGTTTTTGTTTTATTCGTGAAAATAACATTGACAGTAAAAAAAAATCAAATTTTTGAAAAAACAATGCAAGGTACGAAAACATATAAATGAACAAAAATTGTGCATTCAAAAAAGACTTACACACCCGTAATCAATTTTTGTGGTAAGAATATATTCAAAATGAAAAAATTAACTTTTTTGATAAACGGCACAAGCTAAAATAAAATGTTAACTAATAAAATTTGTCGCCTGAATTATATCATTACTTTTCATTTGAAATCAAATACAAATTTAGTAATTTGTATATGAAGAACATATAACACGAAGCACAAAGTGCGCGCTCAGTGTATTTACCAAATCGCACGCCGTAAGTGCGCTCAAACTTTTTTGTTTCTATCATACGGTTCAAATTATTTTCAAATCAAATATCGAGCGCGAAGCGCGAGTGTCTGGATGAGAATGTGTTCCTTAAGGTCGATAGAACCTTGAGTAAATAAAGTTCCTTTTCAGTCTAAAATAAAAGCAAATTTAACAATCACTTAATATGTAGAGGTTTTGATAATTTTATAATATTTGCAAACAAACTTTTTCTTTTCATCGAAGTCGAACACGAAGTTCAAAAATGTAGAGGAGCCTAGCGTAAAGCGCGATGCAAATACGCCCGAGCGCGTAGCGCGAGGTGAATACATAATCGAGCGCGAAGCGCGAGATCCAACAGTCGCGCGCCGTAGGCGCGCTCAAACTTGCGAGCGAAGCGAGCCGCGCGCGAAGCGCGCCATGAGAATGTGCCCGCGAAGCGGGCAGATTTTTTCAATTGGAATTATGGTCGATAATATTTATTATTGTTTTGCAATGAATTTTCTGAAAGACTGTTGAAAAATAAAAATTAGATTGTTATGTTTCGTCCCGGACAGACTCACTGAACTCATCAGTAAGGCACTGTGAATCAGTCCTACCTTAGACATTACATTTTATAATTTGATTGACCTAAATTTCATTATCATGTATATGTTAAAAAAAATGTTGTGTTTGTTGTAAATTTGGTAAATTTTGTAGTTAATATTATAATACATTTCAGCCCTGGTTAGGGGTTGAAACTCAACTTAATTGACATAAATTTTTATTTTATTTTCAATTTCACAACAATTAATATTGTTCCGGGTACGGATGGGGGCTACAAAATTGATAAAAAATTAATATTAGTTTTATCTAATGATTAGTGGAACAAAAAAGAATTTTAGACTTAAACTCAGTGGTATTCTTCTATCTCCTTCTCTCCCATTTTTCTATCTCTATTGAGTTATTTTGGTCATACCGCGCGAATCAAGGCTTGGTTTTGACAGTGCCGAGCAATCACATAATTATGTAATACAACTACACAGAAACAATTTGAAAAACTTTTTTATTCAAATGAATTTCAAGGAAAACAGTTTTTACATTCAAAAGTAGGAGAATTTTTATTTTTTGATTCAGTAAGGAACCTTCTAGTCTGAAATAGCGAAGAAACTGACTCATTTTTCTGAGTTTCACAGTTTCAGTAATAC
This sequence comes from Andricus curvator, assembly GCA_932195095.1. Taxonomy (NCBI): domain Eukaryota; kingdom Metazoa; phylum Arthropoda; class Insecta; order Hymenoptera; family Cynipidae; genus Andricus; species Andricus curvator. Next base: position 321,004 of record CAKNYM010052032.1, read on the forward strand.
GAAACTTAGAATTTTAAAGAGAGATCATAGCTCTAAAACCCGACTACGTGGCATTAAATAAACTTGTACCTGGAGCTCACATGTTGACAAAATTCTATTAGTTTTCTTCTTCCTTGTTTGAAAACCCGTTCGATAGATTCTGGAAAATTAATTCCTGAAGGCATTTATTCATTCTTGTTTTGTAATTGTAGTAGACGAGATGTACTTTTCTTCAGTACAGTTAGGTTTGAATAATTTGCCTTAATTCTACTAAATTGAAGCTCTTAAATACTCTCGATTCAGGAAAAAGAAATAAAAATAATAAATTTATTTTTTAATTCAAAACTAGTTATTGTTTTCAAGATAAAAATAATTTTTTATTTTTCACCCTTTTTCCTATCTTTGGATCAAAAAACTCCTTTTAATTTTCATTACAATTTAACATTGATATGTGCAGCAGTCATAAACAACTTGTCTTATTTCTCAAGAAATCGAAGCTTTTAAGTACTAAGTTATTTTAAACCAGTTATTGGTTTGAAGATAAAATTTGTTTTCCTTTTCTCATTTTTTAAACAAAAAACTCTTAATTTTTACATTCTCATTCTAATGAGAAGGTATTGGTTTTATGTAAAATTTGACATAGTCGGTTTTCATCAAATCTCCACGTTTTGAGACCCCCTGAGCTAGAAAAAACGATTTTTACCAAGGTGTCTGTCTGTCTGTAGTCTGTCTGTCTGTCTGTAGCCACGATAACTTTCGAAAAAATGATCAGATTTGATTGAGCTTTGGCACACTTTTTTATGGCCGAAAAATAGAGAACGAGTTCGTTAACCAGCTATTTTGGATGAAAATCCAAAAAGTGAGCACATTTTGAAAATTTTTGAGACCACTTTTTTGAAGATTTGAAAATTCTATGGACGGTTATTAGTAGTACGCAAAATGACGAACAAAATATTCTTATGACTTTTCGTGATAAAAAAAAAATTACTGGAGTTATAGCATTTTCAAAATTCCAAAAAACAAACGAAAATGAACATTTTAAGCCGAAAAACGCACGATATGAAAAAAAGTCAAGAGGAGAAAAACGTTGATTCCTGAATACCCTATAATATTTTCATAACAACTTTTTGCGGGCAGATTTTTTTCTTTCAAAAGAGGGAAAAGGAGAATAATTTTTCATCCTGAAAACAATGGCAGGTTTAAAATAAACAAACAATAAGATGTTTGTAATTATAATAGGAAACTTATTAATTCTATTTCAATTTCTTAAATCGAGAGTGCTTAAAAGTTTCGATTTCATGAGAAACAAGACATTAATACAATTTGAGAAGAGTTTTTAATCGGAAAAGAAAAAAAAGGGGCTGGAATAACAAATTATTTTTACCATGAAAACAATAAGTGGTTTAAAATTAACAAACAAATATTTTGAATTATAAGACAAATTATTTAAACCGAACTGTACTTAGGAAAATTACATCTCGTCTCCCGAGTAAAAATCATAACTATGGGAGTGATCAATCATTGACTTTCCGAAGTATGAAAAATAAATGGTTATTGAGACGATCGCATACTTCAACTATATTGAAATAGTATAGACAAAGTATACCTAAAGTATAGCTAAAGTATGGCTGAAGTACAACTGAAGTACAGCTGAAGTATGGGATATACTTTCATCTTTACTTAGGTATATCTAAAGTATAGGATATACTTCAGCAGTATTGCTGAAGTACAGATTATACTTCATTTATAATTAAGTATGGCAAAAGTATCGGACATAGAATTGCACTCATATGTTCTTCGAGATACCCGAGCAACGGGATAAAACATAATGTATCACAAATGACAGCTCGTCCACAAATTTAAAAAGTTTACGATTAAAGTGATTTTGTGAGTCAAGCATGTTTTGAATATTGTTCCTTCAGGATATACAATATACAACGGATATACAATGGACAACTAATATGATTCTCATGTAATATATATTGGTGAGAGATCCAGAATGTTTCATTCCTAAATAGAATATTAATAGCATAAAACGGTTTAATAAAATTTTTACTTTGCTGAAATGTTTAGTGTCAAATTTCGCATCATATAAAGTTAAACAATTTATGTTACAATTATCATTTTACTTATTTGCATTTTACGTATTTTAGAATTTACAAACAATATTCTTTGACATTGTAAAAATCATGATTCTGGATCTCTATCTTCATGTATTTCAGATAACCGATTATCTCCCATCAGCAATAATACGTCTATACCTACTACAGCTATATTTTTCCTATAATTTAGACATAATCTACATACTTTAGCTATACTTAGAGATATACTTCAGCCATACTTTGACTGAAGATCAGCTATACTTTAACTATACTTCAGTTATACTGAAGCTAACATATACTTCTCAGATATACTTTAAAAATACTTTACCTTTACTTCAACCATACATTGTTATACTTCACCTATATTTAAGATATACATTCACTATACTTTCTTCAAATGTACGTGAAGTATGGAATCGTCTTATTTGCCATACTTTTACTATACTATCTGAGAGATCACTCCCATATGATTTACCAGATGTTTTCCTAGATCAGTCCCATACAAAAATTTTGTTACCCGGGCTACGACAATCACAAAACAAGGACAAATAACTTCCTTCAATAATTTATTATCCAGAATCTATAAATTGGTTTTTCAAACAAGGGGAAGAAACCTAATAGAATTTTGTCAACATTTGGCCTCCAGGTACAAGTTTATTCAGTGCCTTCTCGAATCACAAAATAAAAATTCTCCTAATTCTTAAATTTATATTCGTTTTTCTTGACATTTATTAGAATGAAAAGTTTTTTAAATTTTATTAGTTTAGTTATATTACATATGTGATTGCTCAGCGATGTCCGAATGAAGCCTCGATTCGCGCGGTGTAACCAGAATAAGATATAGAGATAGAAGAGTGGGTGAGAAGGAGATAGAAGAAAATCACTGAGGATAAGTCAATTCCTTTTTGGTTCACTAATCTTTTGATAAAAATAATAATAATTCCTTATCATTTTGATAATTTCTTATCTTTTAATTTAAGTTTTAGCCCCAATCCGTGGCCGGAACAACATTAACATTTGTAAAATAAGAAATAAAAATACAAGTTATGTAAATTAAATTAAGTTTCAGCCCCTATCCGTGGTATATTAACTGCAAAATTTACAAAACTTACGAACGAACATGAAATTCTTTTTGGAAAATGTACATTATAATAGAATTTAGGACAATTACATTATAAAATGTAATTTTTACGGCAGGACTCAGTCCGGGACGGAACATAAAAAATATAATATTTTTATTTTTAAAACATCTTTTAAAAAACGAATTGCAGAACAAAAATAAATATTATCGACCCTAGTGCTAACTAAACATTCTTCTTCACAATTATGATACTTGGGTTAATTAAAAACTATGTCTTTCGAAAAACCAGCTAAGATGTCATCTAACTACTCTCTCTAATATTTGTGAAATTTGTAATGGAAAAAACTTCGTTTTTAATTAAGTACGAGGTAAACTCAATTATTTATATTTGAATATATTAATTTTAAACGCATGCTCTAATTTTCATTAACTCAGTTCAAAAACTAATTAATTTCCGACATCCTCTATTTAAGGTTTTATAAAGTAATACCACTGAAAAGTTTCGAGACCAGCCGGTTAAACATGAGAATGTTTTTCGTGTTTAAATTGGTATTAATTAAGCTTAGAAATGGATCTTTTGAACCAAAAATTTGTTTTTAATATTTAATGTTTTTTGAATATTTTGTGGATTTCACACATATTTTTTCGAATTATATTTTTTTATCTAAAATCCTCCTTGCTTACTTTAAACTATCAATTCGTCAAACCATATTGATCTATTTTAATTAACATATTATGTTCCAACCAAAGCGAGAAATAAAAACTATTCCTGAACTGCAACGTCAATTTAAAAAAAAAAAATTCAATATAGGAAACCTAATTTCATTGAATCCATTTCAAATGTCAAACTATGCAAGATACGATAAAAAATTAATTGACCAAAATTGTGCACCTAAAAAAGATCTACAAATTTGTTATCATTCACCTTTTTATATGAATCGTAGAGTTTGTTTTATTCGTAAACAACAGCATTGAAAATAGAAAACTTTAATTTTTAGAAGAATAACACAAGATAAGAAAAAAATGAAGAGACAAAATTTGTTCATCCAAAAAAGAGGTAAAAATTTGTAATGAATCATGTTTCGATAGGATGCGTAGTTTTTTGATTTATTCGTAAAAATAACATTGACAGTAAAAAAAAATTGTTGGAAAAATGATGAAAGGTACGAAAACAGATGAATGAACAAAAATTGTGTATTCAAAAATGATTTAAAAATTTGTAATCTATTTTTGTTATAAGAATACATTCAAAATGAAAATCATCATTCACTCGCTCGCAAGTTTGAGCGCGCCTTATAAGAAAAATAGATTAGTAATAGATTATTAATTTAATTAATTAATTTTCGTAGCTTGTGTTATTCGTCTAAAAATTTAATTTTTCTATTTTCAATGCTGTTTTTTTACTTATAAAACAAAAACTACGCGTCATATCAAGAAGTGAATACTAACAAATTTGTAGATCTTTTTTAGGTGCACAGTTTTGGCCAATTCATCTTTTGTCGTATCTTCCATAGTTTGTCAGCAAAATGGAATTTTTGATTTTTTTTTGTCCGATCAAAATTTGAATTTTTGATTTTTTCAAAAATCCAAAAAATTGTTAGGAAAACATTGCAAGATGTTCAAAAAGCAACGTTCTTCTCAGACTGACTTTTTTTCATATCGTGCGTTTTTTGGCTTAAAATGCTGTCAATTAGCTGTCAAAACAAAGTATTATTTCAGGTGTAATTTCAGGTATTGAAATAAGACTCAGAAGAAAAAGTCTTGATAATAACAACATGAAGTTATCCTATTCAAAAACAGGACGCGCAAGAAGTGATACCGTAAGAAAGAGATCTCTAGTTTTTACAGTGCTTAGATAAAAATGTATCGATTTATATAATAATTTCTTAAATGACATAATTATATCAACTTTATTAGAGAAGAGTTGAATGAGGCTTTCTTTGAGAGAACTGTTTTTAAAATCATCCAAAATTAATTATAACAAAGGCTGATAAAACAAGTGTTACAATAGTGATTCACAGATATGTTTATAATAAGAAAATGCTGCATATCTTGACCGATGAGGAGAGTTTTCAAGATATTCCATATTATCCTACAAGAATGCTTCGAAAGGGTGCATTTAAAATTCTAGAGAGGATGAGGATTCAAAAATATTTGGGTGAAAATATTAAAAGATGTGATATCAACACAATTAACACAAATCTCTCTTTAGCCGATGGTCTGATAAAAGCCTGTAAAACACACTTTCACCTATTAGAAAATTAGAAGAGTTACTCACTGAAATCATCTAAGAAACCATAATAATTCCAAAAACATCAATAAATAATAGTACTGCCTTTTGAAAGTTAATTGAGAATGTTAGAATACTATCGAATCACATTTTTGTTTCTTTTGACGTATTAGTCATGTTTCCAAGCATTCCACATAAAAGAGTTAAAATTGTGTTAGAAAAAAAGATGGAAGGTAATTTAAATCTATACCAACATTTCTAAAAAACGATTTCCCGAAGCTACAAAATTTGTTATTCCTTCGGTTTATTTTAAATTTAATGATAATTTCCATCAACAAAAATTCGGTACTTCGATAAGCTCAGTTCTATATCCTATTCTAGCAGAACGCGTTTTGGAGGATTTAGAAAATTTTGTATTTTGATACATTGCAAATAAAAATTATTTGTTCGAGGAGAACACTTAGTTTTTTCTTGAATCATTCTACTCAAAACGAAATAGGAATCATAAAGAAATTTATTGAGAAAGCTCTCAAATTGTCACATCCTGTTTTTCATGAAAAAAATATTGCACTCTGTAAACAAATTCTTTTTCTCAACAATTATCCATTTGGAAAAATTTTCAAGATTTTGAAATCAATGATAGAGACATTAGGGTTACACACGATATATAGAGTTCCGTTAAAAAGTAGTATTATTGTGAAATTGGGAAAAAGATAGGTAAATAAGAAACTAAATAAATAAGGTGTAATTCGCAAATGCAAATCTATACACTCAGAGAAATTTCCTGTTTTGTCCAAACGATGTCTCTTGCCACAAATGGAATTTCCTTTTAAATTTAAGTTCAAGCGGATATTCATTTGTCTCAAAAAGAATTATTTTACAGAAAATATTATTCGTTTGCGACAAACTTAACCTGATCTTCCAGCCAAATAATTCTGATTGTGTAAAAAAATATATTTATGTTCAATCTGTTCAATCTGCTCAAGCTGTTCAATCTGGCTGCATATTATTACTTTTTGTTTATATTTGTATCTTATATTGTTACTCATTTATATCAATCTTAGGTCGAAGAAAAAATTATTGAATAATAATATTTATGTGGTTCCCAACAAAAACCGCAAGAGGACCTGCATCACAGTGTAGACTGTGATGCAGGTCATATGGGGCAAACAAGTAGAACACTTAGGCTAAGGAGAGATAACCATCAAAATAATTTTCATAGAAGTATTAGATATCACTCAGTCCTTTCAAAACATTCAGTCACACATAGGGTCATGATTTGAATGATGATGTTGTTAATATCCTATAACACGAGAGAAATAAAAAAATAGAATTCATAGAGATGTTATTTGTGATGAGAGAGAGTAATAAAGCTGATATTTTAAAAAAGGATCTCTTGAAATATAACAAAGTTTGGGATAGGGTCATCAATTAGATGAATTGATTCTTTGTTTTCGATAACGAATACCAAATAACTTTTTATATTGTTAATCTACCTTTTTGTTTTCAGGTATAATTTTGATTTTAATCAATATAAGGTTCTATTTGTACACACCGGTAATTTTCCTATGAATAATCCCAGATGAGGAAGTCGAAATTGGCTTGTAAACATGTTGGCAACTAGTAGTATAAAAAAGAAGTAGAAAGAATAAAGATAGAGTGTGAGGTTTGATTTTGGTTGGCTCTTTCCTTTTTCTCTATCTTTTTTCTTTTATTATACTATATTTTTCTCTAATGAACCTCAGAAGACGTATTTGGAAATCTAATTTTGATTTTTAAGCTTTTTTATTTTGTGATTTGGTATATAAAATAGCTCATAAGAAAGTAGCTTTCATTTCGATTTTAAAGAATCATTTTTTTGTCTAAGACGTCAAAATTCAAATACCCGTTAATTTGTAGAAAGATTTATTTTTCCTAAAACGTGAAAATACGTGTCATCTAATTTCCTCTGAAAAACAACATATTTCGTCGCTGGAAGATTCTGAAAATTGAAGTGTAGAACTTGGCTGATTTAAAATAGATTCGATCATTCATAACATTAATTTTCCAGAATTTTCAGTCCGAATGGTGAAGAGATGGAAAACTGTGCCATGGAAATGTATTATTAGCAGCTGATCTCGAGTGTTAGGGAAAATAACGTGCTCATCGTATCGACCGTTCTCCAAACGATGAATTCGCTGTATGAAATGAAAGCTTGGTACTGAGTGTTCTCCAAGTAAGAAGAAAGTCTTCCAATTCGAGGAGTGCCGAGTCATCGGTTCTCGAGTGGAACACGTTCCCGGAGAACAAGAGGTAGGTTTGAGTTCTAGGATAAGTACATACATAGTATATAGATAAGAGGCGAGCCTCATTTCACCCTGGGTCAGGGGTTGGCGAGAGGGGAGGTTAGTTCATTTTGTCGAGAAATCCCGCACTCTTTGACCTGATGAGGTTCGCAGTTCTTTTTCAAGATACGTGTTCCCAAAATCTAGCATTACGTGACCGATATAGGTTCACCAACTACCACATAATAATGCATCTAATCTCTTCCGCTCATAGCTTATCAGAAGAAGGAAGCTTGCAGACAAAAATAAGCTCTGAATGCCTTTGTTGAATTTGCATTCCTTTTTAGCAAAGCTTTCAATAACTCGTATTGGGAAACATTGTCATAGAGCAATATTATCTTATTTTTATAGAAATTGTTTATTAATCATAATATCAAATAATCGCTGGGGGATTGTATTGCCCCTCAATAATAAATTTCGTAGAGAATTTTGATGTCCGTTGTTGGCTTTAGGGTCAGGTGAATTCAAAACAATGAAATTGCTTCAAGCATTTCGGCACCTCATTAGTGATTTTTTATTCAAACTGCAAAAATTACATAATTTCTTGTAGGGAAGAAAACAAGTGAAATTGTTACTCTTTGGTTAATATCACTATTGTAAAATTATCTACAATTTTTGAATTTTATTTCGAGGTTTTGTGCTCAAGATCATAATCTAAATTAAAAGATAAAAAAAAAGTTAAAAATTATTTTCCCCGAACTTATCTATTATATCTAGGACTTTCATTCTCAACCATGGTTAGCATTAGGGGTGGTCGAACAAAATTTTGTTTGAAAATTCGGAACGCCTGGGGCAAAAAAAAGTTGTGGACTGGTACCCTTATCACCCACGAAAAGTTTTATGACAATCAGAAAATATCTTTGGGTTCCCCCGGGCTCGTACATAATTCCTGCTCCTGAATAAAATTTGTAACCTTATTTTTGAAGCAATTATTGATCCATGATGATACACAAATAATTCAAGCTAAAAATAAAAAAAATGAATGAAAAAAAAAATGGAACCACTTTATGTGAAAAAGTAAGTTATAAAGTCCAATGCCAAAATTTCATAAAAACATTATTTTTCGTTTTACAGAGTTATAAAAAGGCAGGTTGCAATCTTAATAACTCCCTAAATAATTAGTTTAAAATTTTTGAGTTTATAAAACTTCGTTTTTAGTGAACAATAGAAAATTATTTTTTTAAATGAATAATTCCATTTCGTATTTTTTACCTAAAATACTTTCCCGTCATCAATAATTAATAATTATGTCATATCTTGGTCTGCGACGAACCCAATGATATTTTTTGATTTTCATGAAACTTCAGGTGGGTGACAAGGGTGCCAGTGCAAACATTTTTTGGTCCTGGGTGTTTTGGTTTTTTTAAAAATGACCACCCCTAATAGCCAGACACAGGCAAGTAATTTTTTTTCGGGTATGAATGTTTCATTTTAGGTATATAGATGCAAAGTGCAATTTTTCTTATGCTTAAAGGATATTTTACCCTGGATACGATCGATTATTTCGGGATAAAGTTATAAAATTGTTCTCCTGATAATAATGACTTAAAATTCTGTTTACAGATGCAAATTATATACTCCAATTCATTTGTGTGTTCCTGTGGTCAGTACAAATTTTCAGTGTCTTAGAGGTCATCATCATCGTGGGTGTGGTGGGCCCACATTGGTAGTAAATATCCACCTAGAAACACTACCCAAATCGGGTAGTGAGGCAATGAACTTTCGAGTTTGAACTGCTAATCAATGTATGTATGTATAGGTCATCATAAATAAGTTTATTTTTCTCTAATATTATTATTATTATTCTACCATTAAGCCATTTCCCTTTCGGGGTAGGCGTGACGTGCTCGGCGAGGAAAGGAGTAATGTGAGGTAGGAGGTATAGATTTTTTAGATTGATCTAGAATTCTCGTGTTATTTATTTAAATGAAATGTTCGTTCCGCAACACTGCTCCGATCCAGGCTGCTGATCAATCTCTCTAGCGATCACCCCAAGTGAAGAGCCTCACAAGGTCGTCATGTGAGGTTCCCCACTTGGGCCCATTAGTATCCAAGGTCAACTGTTTCAGGCGACATTAATTCTACTGACACTCTCTTTATAAACTATTTGTCGCCACACTTTTCTGTCCTGGCATACTTCTCTAGCTTCCTTCACGTCCATGCATTTTTTCATGGAAGCTCTCGTGTTTCTATGGCTTCTTACGTCTCTTCGGATTAATGTCTCATGCACAGATTCTAACCATTCTTTCGGTGGTCTACCTCTGGGTATTCTGCCATTTACTTTACCTTTATACACTTGTTTGGTCAGTCGTTCATCTTTCATTCTTTCAACATGTCCAAACCATCTTAACTGATTTCTTTCCCATATGTCAACTAGTGTATAATGACATCAATATTCAAAATGGAATTGATTTTATTTTATTTGTTTGGAAATCGTACGATTTTTTTTATGATTACAGATGACGAAGCATTACAAGTTACACAATGTTATAATGTTTTTCCGAGCGAAGGATTGGACCGTAAACAAATTTACTTATGGTCGAATTATTCAGAGGATTTAGAAAATTTTACGAAAGCTGCTTCTAAGGACTCAGGGTATTTTTACACAGTTTTATCATCTTCTCCAGTGAAAATATTAAACAGAAAAAAAATATAAGCTTTTTATTGATACTAGCAGATCACTTCACTCGCTGCGAAAACATATCTAAAATAAAAAATGGCATGTGTACTTAAGGCAGCTTGACACCTTATGGCATGGATATTCCGTTTTCTTATGAAAATTTTGTATCTAATAATTGAGATACCATCGGTGTCAACCTTCAGACAATCGCGATAAATGAATTTCAAAAACAATTTTAGAGTACAGGAATTCAATTTTTTACGTAAAGAATCAGTTTTTATAAAACATAAATTTCGCGCATCTTCAGAATGTAAATTTTCCACATTATTTGTCAAGGGGATTTTGTTGGTACCATGATGCGTTCACATAGAATCGGGTAGGTAGTGAATCAAATCGTAGTCAAGGGGTCGGTTTAATTATGAATGAAAAAGCAAGACAACATCTCAAAGATCATGATTTTGTATCTCCCAGATTGTTGTGGGCTAGAATGAAGGTAGGAATCAGAAGGTTATTTATCATAGCGTGCTACGCCCCAGTTGACAGTGAGCCGCGAGAAGTCAAAGACGCCTTCTGGGACACTTTAAATGACACAATAAGTACTTGCGATCAAGGTGAAAGAATAATTCTGCTAGGAGATATGAACGGATGGGTCGGCGTTCAACGTCAAGATACAGAAACAGAAAGGGTACTAGGTAAATTTGGGGATCCAAGAAAAAATTATAACGGAGAAAAGTTAGTTAGCTTATGCTTATAAAAGTGCCTATTTGTTACAAATACTTGGTTTCGACATAAAATGATCCACACTTACACCTGGTGTAAAGGAAATAACCGCAGTATAATTGATTTCGTTATTGCAGATGAAAGACTAAGAGAACTAGTTATAGATACAAGAGTCATGAGGGGATCCGAATGCAATACTGATCATTACCTTTTAGTCTCCAGAATGAACTTAGGGCGGGGATGGAGAAGAAAGATAACCAAACAAACGAAACAAACGCGAATCAGGGTTGAACATTTACAGAAACCGGAAGTGCGAATAGATTTTCAGAATAAGATAAACGAACGCATAGATAAGGCAATTTGGGTGCCGCCTGAAAGGAATAAAGATATAGATGGCGCGTGGTCTTTATTACGGGATACCATTGTTAAAAGTGCGATTGAAGTGTGTGGTACGGCAGTGGTAGGGAGAAAGTCTGGCGATGCGTGGTGGAATGATGAAATTGCGACAGCCCAAAAATAAAAAGAAAAATCGTACAAAAAAACGCTGAACATGACAGGTCTCAGCGATGATGAGAGAAATAGGCTCAAGAATGATTACAGACACAAAAATGGGAAAGTTAAACGACTAGTCAAAGAGAGTAAAGAGAAAATCAGAACAGAAGAAGAGAACAAAATACAAAACTGCTTTGGAGGAATAATGAAACTACTATATAAACAGTTGAAGGAAAGTAAAAGTACAGATTTTGCCAGCATGAGAAACAGCAAAGGTGAAATGCTATATGATATAGACGGGATAGTAGACGCTTTAAAAGACTCTTTTAAAGAACTATTAGGAGGTGAAGATATAGGACAACAAAACTGCAACATAGAACATATTGCATCAGAAAACCCAATTGAAAAAGTCTGTGTCACTGAGGTCAGAGACATAATAAAGAATTTGAAAAACGGTAAGGCTGCTGGTGCAGACAGTATTAGCGCTGAAATGCTTAAATACGGTGGCGAGTACATGCCTCACAGGTTGTGCGAATTGATAAATTTGTGTATTGAGACAGGAAAAGTCCCAGACGATTGGCGAAAAGCGATTATCGTACCAATATACAAAAGAAAGGGAGACAAAAGCAACTGCAGCAATTACAGAGGTATCAGCCTACTAAGTACCGTAAGTAAAATATACTCAAAAATACTTATTCGTAGGGTAATGTAAATCACAGAAGAAAAAATATGGGAAGTCCAAAGTGGATTTATGCCAGGAAGATCATGTACAGGTCAGATATTTAGCCTAAGACAGATCACAGAAAAAAGCTTGAGAGTAGGAAAGAAAGTTTTCTGTGCATTTATTGACCTAGAAAAAGCATTTGACACGGTAAATAGAAGTAAACTTTGGGAAGTTCTTAAAGAGTACGGAGTAAATGGAGGGCTCCTGCAAGCAATAAAAACAATATATACAGGTAGTAAAGCGAGCGTAAGGGTAAACGGGAAACTGAGTGACTGGTTCGATATTACGCAAGGCGTGAAACAAGGATGCGTTATGTCCTCGTGGCTATTTATCATATTCATGGATAAGTGTCTAAGAACTGCACTCTTCGACGAAGAAGGTGTAGATCTCGAAATAGTCAAGTTACGTGGGTTAGCTTTCGCAGATGACAAGATTGTTATGGAAGAATCAGTCGAGGACTTGCAAAGAATGTTGAATAAACTTAATACAAGCATGAAGGACATGGGACTCAAAATTAACGTAAATAAAACAAAAATCATGGTGTTCGAGGGAAAAAGTGAGAAAACAATATGCAACATTGTCATAAATGATGAGAGATTAGAACAAGTTGACCAGTACGTATATCTAGGTAGTCTATTCACTAGCGACGGAAAAATAGATGGGGAGTTAGATAGGCGCATAAATAAGGGTAAGCAGGTTATTGGTAGAGCAGGGTCCATCCTAACAAATAAAAACATATCAAAAAAAGCTAAAATGGCCATACATAATTCTATATTCGTACCGACTGTACTATACGGTAGCGAAACATGGACATGTCTAGAAAAGGACAGGAGTAAAATTAACGCGATCGGCATGAGACCTCTGCGCATAATATGCGGGAAAACACTGATGGATAAAGTCCGCAACGAGACAATCCTCAAAGAATGTGGTGCAAAAGAAACAATAGTTGACACATGGGAAAGAAATCAGTTAAGATGGTTCGGTCATCTTGAAAGAATGAAAGATGAGCGACTGACCAAACAAGTGTACAAAGGTAAAGTAAATGGCAGAATGCCTAGAGGTAGACCGCCGAAAGAATGGTTAGAATCGGTAAATGAGACATTAATCCGAAGAGACGTAAGAAGCCATAGAAACACACGAGCTTGCATGAAAAAATGCATGGACGTAAAGGAAGCTAGAGTAGTATGCCAGGAAAGAAAAGTGTGGCGACAAATAGTTTGTAAACAGAGTGACAATAGAATGAATGAAGCCTGAAACAAAGACCTTGGATTCTATTGGGCCCAAACCATACATAACAATTTTGTGAGGCTCTTCACTTGGGGTGATCGCTAGAGAGATTGATCAGCAACCTGGGTCGGAGCAGTGTTGCGGAATAAACGTGTCATTTGAATAAATTACACGAGAATTCCAGATCAATCTAAAACATATATACCTAACACCTATATACCTATCTAACTTATACCTATATACTCTATACCAATACACCCATATACCCAATACTATTTTCCAACCGAGCAAGTCACGCCTACCCCGAAAGGGAAATGGCTTAATGGTATAATAATAATAACAATAAGGTGAAACGGTAACTTCCTCCAATCAGTTTCTGCAGAACCACTCCCAAAATAATGCATAAATTGAAATTTGTTTTTTTTCATTGTAAAAAGTAGCCCGACATCGATGGTGGAATTCTCATGAGAATAAAAATGATTTTAAACAATTTTATTTTATTAACAAAATCTTAGATTATCTAATTCTAACCATTTTTGATGCTCAAAATAGGAGAAGTCCACCATGCGGAAACTAATAATGAACATGATACGAGTGAAAAAAGATTGATTTATTCATTTATTTAAACACAAGTTTGCAGAAACTAAAGCAAAATAAATCCAGAAAAATTCTGCGAAAAACCGGTTTTTTAGTTCCTAGATTTACCGCCAGTGGTCACTACCGGTCTATTCTTGTTTCGTGGATCGTATATATAATTATTTTTATTTATTTATGAATTGATAACCTTGTACTGAATAGTTAAACATTTTGTACCACATTTAAAAAAAAATTTTTTAATTATAAAAAGAAAAATCTAATTTTAACCTATCCTTGCGAAAACTGTAATGTCGGTAATGTTCGGGCACTACACACCTCATCTCTAGCACTACTTTAGCGAGATAAAGCTTACGCTTACGATTGTATGCTTGAAAAACTATACACATCATTTTCAAATATATTAAACAACACACAGCTCCTTACATCGGGAAAACATTGAAAAATAATAATAACCTAATTTTCCAATTTACATATACTCGATCAATTTGTGCAGGCTTCGGAAAATAAAAGTTTCTTTTATGCAAAAATACTCGAAGAATAATGCGAAAATCGCACCTTTGTTTATAAATTGTTAAACATTATACCCATTTGTGAGGTGGACTTCTCTTGAAAATAAATTATGTGGAAAACTACACATTTTAGATGGACAAAATGTGAGTGATTTTTTATCAATTCGTTCATGGACAGGTTTTGGTAAAAATGTTTTACTTTTTGCAGAAATACTCAAAGAATAATGCGAAAATGGCACTTTTTTTATTGAATTTATAAATTTATACTCATTTGTGAGGTGGACTTCTCTTGAAAATAAATTATGTGGAAAACTACACATTTTAGATGGACAAAATTTGAGTGACTTTTCATCAATTCATACACGGACAGGGTTTGGTAAAAATGTTTTACTTTTTGCAGAAATACTCAAAGAATAATGCGAAAATGGCACTTTTGTTTATTGAATTTATAAATTTATACCCATTTGTGAGGTGGACTTCTCTTGAAAATAAACTTGTTTTTCGTGGACTTAAAAAAACTGGCTTTTGGTCAGATGAATTCGAATATTTATAAATCTGTACAAAGGTTACTTCTAAGGACATACGATATTTTGTTGACGATATAAGCGAAATTGTTTTACAATATATTATTGGTTTTATTGATACGCTTATATTTTTAAAAGCATAAATACTACACCGAGAATTATGGAAGGTCAGTCTGGTCATCTAGATGTGCAGACTGATTATATTTGAGGGTCAGCTATAGGAAAGCCTTCTAGATGGCTGAAGCCACTATCTCTGGAAGGTTAAAACAAGAGATTCAAATCGATCATTTCAGAGAGTCGACTTGATCATCTGGGAAGGGCGACTTGACCATCAAAGAGAGCCAAACTGATCATCACAGGACAGCTGACTTAGCTATTCAGAGGGTCGATTTTATGATCGCATATCTTCTATATATGTTGTACTTTCTCTACCTACATAATGCATATAATGTGATATTCCAGTCTCTCACTTATAAGAGACTGGAAATTATAAAATTAAGTAAACCTACAAGACCTGAAAATTTATATGGAATATATAAAATCTGAAAGCATTTTTTATTATTTGTTGAGAGCAAGGTATGTGAGACATGATTCGATATACACAAACAATGCACAATTGCACATTGGCAATATATTGTTTGGAGCACACAGAGCTAAGGACACTCCGTCACTGCACTTAATTGTGAGATTTCAAACACTGGAGTAAATTCAGAAACCGATATCACACATCTCGTTATTTTCTGCATCATCAATGAATGATGAAATTTTGTGCCGAGCGTCGAGTGACGCCTTTGTTCCTAACCCCTTCGAAGCATCAAATTTGACATTGAAAATTCAAAAGAAAAAGCTTAATTCTCTTTCCACCATGTTCTCTTTCATACACTTCACTCCTTACGCATTTTCAAAAAATCATAAAGCAGTTCGAACTTATTAAAAATATGTTTGAAATCAATAAACAGCAAATATGACGCTGAACGGCATCAGGACATTCGCTCACTCCGAAAATGGTCGCGGCTTCCCCGCGGATGGTTGAAATAAATGAAAACAAGTTGATCGTATTGACCATCCCAGAAGGATACCTTGATTATCCTTATGTTTATTTAAATATAAGATTTATTTAATGTCTTGCTAACGGGTCAGAACAATTTCTCCTACATTCAAGTAAACAATCATTAAAAAAAATACTGTTTCTCAATTTGAAACTGATGTTATCACATAACTTATTCTGCCTAGTAGATATGCTATGCATAGTAGATATCAAAATGTAATTAGTGGTACGCTTAATCTCCAAGGGTTTGGGAGACGTCGATGTCTGGTAGATAGAATTAAAGCAGATGGATGTAATGGGTGTGAATTCTGAAGCTTATGGGGAGAGAGAATATGGGGTGATTAGCAAATTTTGAATTGTGCTTACTAGACGCGTGAGGTGTTTACGTTAAACGCCATGCTCGTTTGTAACTATGTTGACTTACGTGCTTATAGCAGTACCCAATCAGTGTTTGCTTCGTACATGAATACTAGACTAACAGATCGTCATTATGTCCAACAGCAAGAATGAATTATGTAACTTCACTGAACTTTTGTAAAATAAATTTTAATATGACTAATTTATTCTAATTCGTCTTATTCATTTACTCAGCGGCTGTGTCTATGCGTCCGCAACTCTAGACGACTAGCCCACCCATCTTAAAAAATCTATTCGTCCAGAATTCTGGACGTTAATTATCAAATTATCGTGTCTAATAGTCGCAAAATTTAATACACCTAGCAATTCTTTAAGATTTTGTTTAATCTAAAAACTAAGATAATAATTATAATATTGAACAAGAAATTGTTAATTAGTTATGGTTTTTACTCATCATTAGTACCGAAAACTTTTTAATTCTCATTCGCGAGCCTCTCCTTCCCTCCAACCCGCCTGCAACAACCTGGAAAGGGTGCAGTTTTTAAATCAATTTATTTTCCCTAGAAATAGTAAAACTGTAGTAATTTCTTCATATTCTTTGAGCATCTAATTTTTCGTTAAAGTTTTTATAAATATTTGAAGAATCTTTTAATTGAAATTGAATCTTGGATTTTAAAATAGTATATTGTGCATTGAGTGGGAGAAGTAGGCGACTCCAGACGAGTGTGAAGTTTGCCGCGCGAGCCAGGCAATCACACGAGTCGAATCGCCGTCTCCCACAAGGCGCACATAAAACTTTGTCCAACACTCGCGGTGGAAATGCGGCTGAGGAGGTCGTCGAGAGGCGACGCAGTTGTCGATTCCTCAACTGATGACGTCACAGTGGTCGAAGTGAGTACTTTTTCCACTAGTGCGAAAAGTGAGAAAAGTGAACTCACTTCGACCACTGTGACATCATCAGTTGTGGAATCGACAACTTTGTCGTTTCGAGTCGTGCCTCCAAAGTCGCATTTCCATCGCGGGTGTTGGAAAAAATAATTTAAATTGGATTCAATCTGAATTTATTTTCTTCATTTATAAAAAAAGGTCTTTCGATGCATCAGTTTACAAATCAATTCACAAAGCAATGCAAGAATGTCAACCCTTGAGCTATAAAATATCTGTAATTGAAGTTCACGTTCCTTTGAAAGATATACTTAACAAAATAGTTGAGGGTTTATGTGAAGCAGTAGCTATAAATTTAGATTCATTTGACTTGAAACATTTAGAATTGATTGTAACAATGAAATTTGATAGCTCATCGGGTCATGTAAACCACACTAATTGTGTAGCAATCCAGACGATGAAAATCCAAATACGCAAGAATCACTATTTATAACCAGTATGATCATTATTCAATTAAAAAGTTCCAAAACCGAAAAATCTTTCTGGATAAACCCGACGTCGCAAAGCGTTCGCTTTTGCAGGCCTTTAATGATAGCACTAGAAAAAGAAGACAATAATGCGATAATTCGAGAACATAATCGGTTAAACAATGATATTAAAAATCTTAAGATACATAGATTTAATTTAGGCAATTCAGCAATAACTAGATGTCCCATGTGTCTCAGAACATCATACTATTTCGGCAACTTGAAAAATAATTTTACTCTATAAGCATCATCACTTACATTAGGTCTGGGTTTATTGCATAATGAGAATAAAGCTTTTGAGCACATGCTTCACATATTATACCGAAAAACTACTGAAACCTGAGATGTGCGAAAAATTTTGGAAGGTGAATTAATAAATTAATATATATGTCCTGTCTCGTTTATAAAACTACTTTTCCTGCCAGTTTATCTTATGTCAAAATCGGTGAAATTTTCTTGATTAATTTATAATTTGTAATGAATTTCTGTTCCTTTAATTTTTCAGAAAATGATAATTAATATCGCGATTTATAACTATTTAGTTCCATTCTTTTCAGAGCAATATGGATCAAGTAAACTTGTTGTACAAAAGAAATCATACACAGAATTAGGAGTTAAAGTGGACCAAGTTTTACAAGGACATGGCAAGAAAGTGCTTTCCAAAACCGGATATATTTTCTCAGGCTTTAAAGATCAATTTTGTGCTAGTTGATAACATTGCAACAATATTGACTGCTTTTAAATGCAAAAAGCACTTAAAACTTGATGAGCTGGAAATTTTTTTTTATGACACGTATTTTCTATATTATGAGCTTTACACGTGGGCAAGAATGAACCCTTCTTTGCACAAACTTTTGAGACAGAGTTGCGATATTGCCAGGCAGTTTTAGTTGCCAATGATTTACTTTTCGAACGATGCAAATGAATCACGGCATACATTTTATCGGAAGAACATGATTTCACATGCGCGACAATGTAGCAGAGAGAAAAGCATACTTGATGTTTTTAATTGCGCAGTCTATTCTACTGATCCAAAAATCTCTTTAGTATTATTAAATGATAGATTAAAAGCACATACGGAAAACAACAAACCTGTCCAGATGTCAAGAAATTTATTAAAGAAGGGTGAGACAATTTAACATACATATATATTACTTCAATTTCATTTTACGCATAAATTCTCTGGCTTGGACTTAAGAATTGTCTTCTCGAGAATCCTGGCTGAATTATATACCGCTGAAAAGGCGTAGAAAATATGCATTAATATTCACGTAAAGACAATTACTCTCTGCTTACTCGATTAAAATCCATAAACCCGTTAATAAGAAATTGTTCACATACAAATTACTGAGGACAGTAAGAACAGCGACGCGGAATGTGAAAACACACTGTAAAAACTAGGGTTCGATTTAGAACTTAATTCGGTATTAAAACAGTTCACGCAACAAAACAATTGCACTTCACTTTGATCTGCCAATCTAATAAAATAAGGTCGATTTGTGGATTGAAATAGGCTCGAAACGAGAATCATCTGTCAAGAACTAAATCTGGTAAAACAAATTCTAAACTGTCAAGTTTAGAAACAAGCGTAACCCCAAAATGACATGTCAATGTCGTGCGCGCTCCAGCTGTCAGATCTTTTTGACTTTTAAATTCACAGAATACTGAAATTTTCTGTCCATGTCAACTTGATGCTACGTCGGTTTCTAAGATCCTATTAAGGACTAACTTTGAAAAAGAAATTTTGAATTAGGGTTATATCAAAATATAATCAGGATACGTTTAAAAATGGTATAACCCTTAAATCAACTGGTTTATATAACTCTTAAGTTCAATATAAAAAAATTTGAGCAGTTGGAATAATTTAAAACATCAAATTCACCTAAATATGAACTCTAGAATATTTTGAGTCCTTCGGAAGGATTTGCTTCAAGACGACGGAATCCAAAATTTTTGACGCACTGAAATGATAAAAAATATACTAAAAAAAATTAGCTCAAGATATTAATTTTTGCTTTTGAAGTTATTTAAAGTGATTTTTTAATTAAAGTGATCTTAAAACATAAATTTATTCAGACTCTGTATTACGACGCCGATAGCAAGTGCTATAGGGGCAGCATTTAGACTTGTCCAAAATTTTGAAAATCTCATACATTTGGTAGATTTCCAATGAAAGTTAGTACGAGGGGATTTTCTGGGCGCACAACACGAATCAGGGATCAAAATTTAAAAGTTTTACTGAAATTTAGAAAATTTGATTAATTTGATAGATATCCATGAGATTCATTACGAGGTGTTTTCGGGACACATAACAAGAATTTGGGTAAAAATTCAAGAATTCAAAAATTTAACCTAAAATTGTTAAAATAGCAACCTGAGTTTTGGAAATTCTATTTCATTGGTAAATTTCGATGAAAGTCAATAAAAGGTGAGGTTTTAAGTAACATAATAAGAATTTGAGGTTAGAATTGAGAAAGTTGAAACAAATTTTGAAAATTTTATTTAATTGGTAAATTTTCATGAAAGTCTGTGAGAGAACGTTTTTTGAGTCACAAAAGAGGAATTTGCGGCCCAAAATTCAAAAAGCTGACATCAATTTTGAAAATTTTATTAATCTGGTATATTTCTGCGAAAGTCAATACGAGGGTTTTTTTTCGGGGTAAACATTCGTATTATGAGACTCGAAAAACTCATTTGTTTTAGAATTCATGAAAATCTGCCAAATTGATATCATTTTCAAAATTTTAAGTTAACATTCTGTGTTCTATGACTTAATAAACCCCCTCGTACTCGACTTTCATGGAAATCTACCAGTTTAATCATATTTCCTAGATTTAAGTCCACTTTTGGAATTTTTGCCCCAAATTTGTATGCTGTGACTCAGAAAACCTTCTCTTACTGACTTTCATAGAAACTCACTAATTTAATAAATATTTCAAAATTTAGGATTCCTTTTAACATTTTTAGATATTTGCCTCAAGTTTGTGTTGTATGTCTCGAAAATCCCCCTTGTATTGACTTTCATAGAAATTCACTAATTTTCAAAATTTAAGTCGCTTTTTTAATTTTGAACCCAAATTCGTATTTTGAGACTCGAAAGCCCCCTCCTTTTTGACTTTCATGGAAATCTACTTCTATGGAAATCAGTTTTTCGAATTTCTTAATTTTGGCTCCTAATCTGTATTCCAAGACTCGAAAAACCCCTTGTTATGACTTGCATGAAAAGTAACCAATTTTATAAAATCTTCAAAATTTTAGAAAACTTTCTGCATTTTTTAATTTTGACCTCGAATTCGTGTTCTGTGCCCCGAAAACCCCCCTCGTACTGACTTTCACGGAAATCTACTAATTTAATAAGTTTCAAAACTGTAGTCGAATTTTGGAATTTTTTAATTCTGTCCCCAAATTCATGCTCTATACCCCTAAGTACTACCTAACATTGGTGCGCAGACGTACGTGGTATGTAACTCTACTGTGCAGCCATGGGTGCTGAGTAACTCTACTACGCAGTCATATTTGCTACGTAATTCAATTGAGCATCCACAAGAGTCATGGAACTCAACTGTACATAGATTAGTACCCTCTAACTTTACTGCGTATCCATAATAAGTGACGTGTAACTATACTGCGCATCTGTAAGTTCCATGGAACTCTACTGCGCATCCGTAGAAGTCATGGGATTCTACTGCGCAGGTTTTAGTGTTATGTACTTCTACTGTGCAGCCATACATGTCGAGTAACTCTACTACGCAAATACGCTTGCCGCGTAATTCACTTGCGCATCCACAAGTTCCATGGAACTCTGCCACGCATATGTAAGTACCCTCTAACTTTACTGCGCAGCAATGGGTGCCGTGTAACTATACTGCGCATCCGTATGTCTCAAGGATCCGGGTCCGAACTATTTAGAATTTAAAGCGTTCGGGTCCGGACCCGTATCCTTAAGAATTTAAATGGCACGGTTGTGGACTCGAACCCTTAAGAACTAGAAGGGTCCGGGTATGGATCAGGACCCTACAGAAATTAAAGGGTCTGGGTTCGGACCCGCGCCCTTAAGAATTATAAGTGTCCAGTCCGCACCCGGACCGGTCTAACCTAAAACGTTCCGATCCCTGTTATTTTCATCTATTTTTTGTTTTTTATAAGATTGCAGTTTGGAACAATTGAAACCATGCACCCTCTAAATCAATTTAGTTCGCTATCTCGGATCATTTACCAATCTGAAGTTAGCAAACTAAACAAGACAGAAACTGGTACTAAAATAGATTATTTGTGAGATCATATTAGAACGCCCAAAAAAGAATCCCAGATAAAAATGAATGCCTAGTTTTTACTGTGCAGCAATGTGGAAATTAATAGCGACTAAATGAATAAAGATGATTTATAAAATAAATTTTCGAACATTCTCTCTATTTTTTCCATTTTCTAAAGGTATTTATCTACAACCTTCAAAGGATTCATTCGTCAATGTTATTCTTGTACGAAAAGTAAAGTAGCCCAAAATTCTCTCAAAAAAGGAGAAATAGGGCGATTTTTCATGGAAATAGGGAAAAATAGGGGAATAAATTTTCAAAAATAAAATTAATATAAATACGATATTGAATTATATATGAAACATTTTAAATTTCTGAAATTTCAAATTAAAATATATTGCGTCTTCAACAAAATTGTTGAATTTTCAAGGAAAAAAGACTGATTTTCTATAAAATAGGACAGTTTTCAACCCGAAAATATTAATTTTCAACTAAACTGATGAATCTTAAACAAAAAAAGGAAGTTTCTAAAAAGCAGTTTTCAAATCTATTAGTGGATTTTACAACGAAAAAAGATTAATTCTTAGCTGTAATGATGAATATTCAACATTGATAGAAAATTCAAACAAATGAGTACAACCAAGCCAAAAGATGCTTTTAACCAAAAAGATTAATTTTATAAAGATGGAATAGTTGAATTTTCAACCAAAGAGATGAATCTTCAACAAAAAAGAGAATTTTCAACTAAGAAGGATGAATTTTCAAGCAAGAAGATTATTTTTTATTCAAAAAAAGGAATTTTCAACCGAAAATGGAATAGTTAGATTGTTAGTTGAAAATATTAATTTTCCACCAAAAAAAGCGAATTTTCAACAAAATAGTTCAATTTTGAACCTTACAGATGAATTTTCAACTAAAATTATGAATATTAAAAAAAATGAATTTTCAACAAGAGAGTTCAACATTCAACCCACGAGATTCTTTTAACCAAAATGATTAATTTGATAAAAATGAAATAGTTACATTTTCTACCAGAAAGATGTATCTTCTACCAAAAAATTAATTTTTATCCAAACGAAATAAATTCCGAACCAAAAATAAAAAAGTATATCAATTTTTAACAAAAAATGAAATAGTTGCATTTGCAGTTGAAAAAATTGATTTTCAACCTAGAAAACTATAATGGAAGAGGTCAATTTACGTTTCAAAAAGTTAATTTTTAATAAAAAAACAATCAATTTTGAACAAAATAGTTAAATTATCAACCGGAGAGACGGATCTTCAACTAATAATGTGAAATTTTAACAAATTAGCTCAATTTTCAACCAAGTAGACAAATTTTTAATCAAGAAAAATTATTATCTACTAAAAAAGACGAATTTACAACAATGTAAATAAATTTGCAACCAAATTGTTAAATTTTCAAATGAAAAGATATATTTTCAACCAATAATGAAATAGTTTAATTTACGTTTCAAAAAATTCATTTTGAATAACAAAATAATGAATTTTTAACAAAATAGTTAAATTATCAATCGAAGAGATGGATCTTCAACTAATAATGTGAAATTTTAACAAATTAGTTCAATTTTCAACCAAGTAGAAAAATGTTTAATCAAGGAAAATTATTTTCTACTAAAAAAGACGAATTTACAACAAAGTAAATGAATTTGCAACCAAATTGTTAAATTTTCAAATGAAGAGATATATTTTTAACCAATAATGAAATAGTTTAATTTACGTTTTAAAAAATTAATTTCAAATAAAAAAATCACCAATTTTCAATACAATAGATCAATTATCAAGCAAAGAGAAGGATCTTTAACTAACAATATGTGGGCGTCCGCATGATAAGGGCCCTTATAGCCGGTTCTAGTTTAGTAGACATTCACGTTTTTCTAAGTTGAAGTGAAAATTATTATTTTTGGGTTTTAGTGGGAGACGATACTGGGACCTATACTGAATCTATTAGAACTATACTTATATCCAGAAAGTAACCGGAAGTAGATATACTTCATGTTTGAAGAAAAAGTATAACACGTGTGCTTATGGAACTCGCCAAGTTTAGATGCGTTTTTCCCGAAAAACAATTTTTCGAAGTTTCAATTTCAAAAATGCTCGGTGACTCGTTTTTCAACTTAGAGAGTTCCTCATGGACCTAAAATGTGGGGAATTTATTCGGCTGTGTGACCCTTTTCATGCGTACGCACCCATATGCATTTTTAACAAAGTAGTTCAACTTTCAACCCAGGAGCTAATTTTTTAATAGAAAGGATTTTTTTTCTGCTAAAGAATACGAATTTGCAACAGAATACATACAGTTTCAGCTAAATTGTGGAATTTTTATCTGAAAACTAATAATTTGCAACCAAAAGAAGAAAGAACTTTTAACAAAATAGTTAAATCTTCCACCATTGAAATGAACGTTTAGCAAAGTAGTTCAACTTTCAACCGGAAGTAGTTACATTTTCAACTAAAAAAGATTAGTTCCGAATGAAAAATATATTAGGTTATTTTTGAACTAGAAACGATCAATTATCAAACGAAAATAGATTAGTTAAATTTTCAGTGAAAAAAATTACTTTTGAACCAAACAAGAAAATGAATTTTCAACAAAATAGTTCAATCTTCAACCAAATAGTGGAATTTTTAATCATAAGAGATAATTTCTGAACTAAAAATATAGTAGTAGATGTTTCAGTTTAAAAAAGTCAACTTTCAACGAAAAATAGTTGGATATTCGAGCAAACAAGAAAAAGGGGAAGTTTCTGGAAAATATGAGAAACTACCTGTGAATTCGATCTCGAGTGTTTCACGAGTACTTTGCTTCCCGTTAGCAAATGTATTCGCTTCCTTATAGACGAAGCATTTTATTTGTTGAATAATGGAACAACTAAAGTTTTCATTTCGATCAATTTGAAAATAGAAATTCACAAAAAATACAAAATTACAAAATAATACATCAATTTTTTTAAATACAATGACAAGTCAGACAAAACAAATTTTGTATTTGAAATGGTATTTTTTCGAGCTGGAAAAGGGAAGAACGAAGTTCCGTCGCACCCTATCCCTTTCCGAGCTTTCTGATTTTTGTAACAAAAATTTTCAGAATTACTTTATTCGAAAATTTATGATCAAAAAATCTTTTCTATTCGTGCATGAACTTTGAATTATGTCGATGAAAAAAGTTTTTCTGCTTAAAATAAATGTTTCAAATATTATAAATGAGCCTAACTTCCTTACTCTTCAATAAAGTGTATTAATATTATAGGACAATCGATTTTCCTCGAATCAAGGAATCTTTTCCGTCCTCGCATAAATTTTGAATTATGTTCATTAAAAATTTTTAATATAGAACACAATTTTTTCGAATATTATGCATTACCATAGCTTCCTTAATCTTCAATCAAATGTATTAATCATATCAAATGTGTCAATCGATTCATCTCGAATCAACACATCTTTTCTATTCTCGCATCAACTTTAAATTATGAGAATGAGGACATTTTTGCTATAAAAATAGATTTCTAATATAATATGAATTATCATAACTTCCTTACTTTAATATATATACCATTAAACCATTAATTAATAATATGTATTAATATTACAGGTCAAGCGATTCGTCTCGAACCAACGAATTTTTTATATTCTTGTATCAACTTTGAATTATGTTGAAGAAAAAAGTTTTACTATAAAAAAAAAACAATTTTTGAAATATTATAAAGTGCTAAAAAAATGTAATAAATATTTTTAGAAATTCTTCGGTCAGTTTCAAATATTATTGGTGAAAATAAGCCCTCCAAAATTCATCAATTCATCTGCAGCCTTCTTCAAGTTATCGTGTTCACAAAAATTCGAAATAATTAAATATTAATAATTGTTTGAGAAATTTCTTGAGCCTAATTTGAAAAAAGTTGTTCAATAATGGATCTTTAAATTGTTTAAATTTTTACTCTTAGAAAATAAAAATCCAGATACGTGAACGCGCGTGTCGCTTGCGTGAATTTACTGATAGCCTTGTCTAAATTACATTCGAAATGATATATTTTGAATATCATTCATCTCTTTATGCATTTAAATTGTAGAATCAGTGAGTAATAATTGATCCTTGTTTCTAAAGAAGATCAAATAATGGTTTGGAGGAGAAAAAGGGTTGAGGATAATTGAAAATTTACGATTGGCATCTGGTGTTGGGAGTGACCGTTACGATATCATTGGAGACTGAAGGCATTGCATCAAAGTCGTGAAATGTATTTAATGAACGCGATCGATCTTCTCGACACTCACTTTCGAGAAGTTGGTCGATCAACGTTAAAGATCAACGACAGAGTTGCTTTTAAAGAACCGAAATCTCATCTGGTGAATCAGTAGCTTGAATCTTGTATGGAATAGATCTGTAATGGTTATCTACATCAGCTGAAACGGGACTTGGGACGTTCTATTTTCTCAAGGCCGTAGGTCAGGGAAAACCTGGAAATTAGGGAAATACCAGGGAATTTTATTCGTCAGGGCAAGTCAGGGATTTGAAAAAAAATATTGTAGAATTCAGGGAATTTATACGACAGACACTTTAAAAATTAATAAAAAAAAAAGAATTTCGTAGCCTATGAAGACGTTAATCAAGTCTTATAAGAATCTTCGAAAAAAAAATTGCAAACAAAATTTTTTCAAAAGAAATGCTTCGAACATTTTTTTTTCTCAATTCAAATTAAAAATTTAATTTAAATTTTTAATTTAAATTTTTAATTTATTTTGCTACTATGTCAGTTTTTGGTCCTATGTCAATTTAGGGCCCTATATTAATTTTGGACCCTATGTTAATTTTGAGTCCTATGCCAATTTTGGGCCCTATGTTCATTTGGGGCTATATGTCAATTTTGTATACTATGTTAATTTTGGGCCCTATGCAAATTTTTGTTTCTATGTCAATTTTGGGCCCTATGTAATTTGGGGCTCAATGTCGATTTTTTGTACTATGTTAATTTTGGGCCCTATGACAATTTTTGGTCCTATGTCAGTGTTTTTGTTAATTCGTCATTTTGGCTTAAAAATTCATCTGTTTTAGTCTGAATTTAATTTTTTTTGTTCATAAAAATGCAACTGTTCGGTTTAAAATAAATGTTGTTTGGTTGAAGATTCAACTGTTTTGATGAAAATTCTTCTTTTCTACTTGAATGCAACGGTTTTTTATTTAAAAATAAAATCTTTTCCGGTTGAAATATCAACCATTATACATGTTTCTTCAAGAATTCACCTTTCCTGGTTGAAGAATCAACTAATTGGTTTAAATTTGAACCACTTTGTTGAAAATTATTTTGTTGTTGAAAAACGATATTTTTCAATAGAAACTTCAACTATACTCCTGTTAAAGTTGAGAAACTAAGCTGAAAATTTATTTGTATGGTTCAAGGTTGATTTCTTTGTTTCAAAATTAAATTTTTGAACTGAAAATATAGCTTTTCCATTTTTGATCGAAAATTAATATTTTTAGTTAAAAATTCGTCTTTTTTGGTAGAAAATTAATCTTTTTTGTTTATAATTTCCTCCTTTTTATTCAAGAATGCAGCTATTTGGTTGAAAATTCAACTGAATTACAGAAAATTCGCCATTTGGCTTGAATATTCAACAATTTGGATGAACCTTTTTTTTATTTTTTGACTGAAAAATATTTATTTGTTGAAAATTTTTGTACTGAAAATTTAACTTTCCATTATTGGTTGAAAATTGTTTTTTTTTGTTGTTCTAGAAAATGTGTCTTTTTTGGTAGAAAATTAATCTTTTTTGTTTACAATTCGTCTTTTTTAGAATTCATCTCTTTTGATAGGAATTTCATCTTTTTATTTGAATTATATCGACTATTACATTTTTTGAGAATTTATCTTTATAGATTGAACAATCAGCTCTCTGGTTGGAAAAAAATTTCCTTTAAAATGCAACTGTTTGTGTTTAAAGTTTAATCTTTTTTGTTTCAAGATTTGACTATTTGGTTGAAAATTCGTCTTTGTAGTTAGAAAGTTCAAATATTTGTTTAGAAATTCAACTACTTTGTTCTAAATTCAATAATTTCATTTAAATATTTATGAATTTTGTTCAAAAGTCATCTTTTTTGTTAGAAAATTCCACTGTTTTGTTGAATATTCGTCTATTTGGATTGAAAATTCATTTCCTTTGTTAAAAATTTAACTGACTTCTGAAAAATTTATTTAATTAATTAAAAATTCGTATTTGTAGGTTTAAGATTCATCTAATTGGTTAAAAATTTAACTATTTTGTTGAAAAATTAATTATTTTGTCGAAAATTTAAGGATTTCGTTCATAAGTCATCTTTTTTTGCAAATTTATCTGTTTTGTGGGAAATTCGTCTATTTGGATTAAAACTAATTTTCATTGTTAAAAATTCAACTATTTTATTGAAAAATCGTACTTTTGGATTGAAAATTCATTTTTTGATGGTAAAAAAGTGATCTTTTGTGGTATAAAATAATAAATAATTTTAAAAAATTTTAATTTCAGTCTAAAATTTCATGGCTCTACACGGATTCTATATATGACAGATTATACGTTAAAAATGTTACAAGATCCTGGTCTCAGAATATTAATGGTCAGGGAAAATGAAAAATTGGTCAGGGCTGACAATCAACTATTATATAAATAAATAAATTATATAAATAAATATAAATTAATCTTTTTCGATTGAAAATCAAACTATTATGTTGAAAATGTAATTGCTTTATTAACCATTTATCTTTATGAATAGAAAATTCATCCTTTTCGATCAGAAATTCAATTGTCTTCTAAAAATTCGTCTATTTAACTATTTGCTTGCAAATCATCTTCTTGGCAGAAAATACATATCTTTTAGTAGAAAATTAATCTTTTTTGGTTGAAAACTCAACTATTTTGTTTAAAATTCAATATATTTCGACTTGAAACCTTAGGTTTTTTATATAGAACTCAATTTAATATGTTACCTATACATTAATTTCATTTAAAAGAATTTATTTCCCTATTAATCTCCAATGTTCTTAAAAAAGTACCCTATTTACCCTAGTTTGAGAGCATTTCTGTGATGATCTGTGACGAAGAAGGGGAGGGTTTGAAAAAGTTTTCAAAAAAGCGTGACGTAGTTTTTGAACAGCCCTTAGCTGAGTTATATTTGAAAATTTATTTGAAGGTATTGATTGGTTTCTGATACGAGGATTGATTTAATTACACTTTATTGGGATTTGAATGAATCTTGATTTTGGAGATTATTCCAGTGTAGGAGTTGATAAATCGTCCAATCAGTCGCGGCGATGAAGTTCTTCGTCTTATCGTCCTCCTTGGAATACCTTTGTGGCCTACCATGAAAGCAAGCACTAGGGTCTAACCGGAACTTTCAGAACAATCGCCCTCAAAAATCATCCGCTCGATTAGCCTGGAGCCTCGGTCTGCTACAAAAAGGTAGGATAGAAGGGCAGGGAAAGTTCTTGCCCAAGAACTTTCAAGAAACGCTACGGCACAAGGCAAGAGGAAGGTGATAAGACCTTGCATATCTTATAAGGTCTTCCCAAAGTCACACTAAGAAATTTTTTCCGAAGAATGCTTCTTGATATTAATTTTCTTCATTAAAAATTCTCCATTTGTTATTGTCCCGGGCACTATAATAAGAATATTTATTTTAGCTAAGGGGTTAACAATTTTTCTAAGCTGTCTTACATTTGGAGGAGCGAGGGGAGGAGGGATGTGGCCAAAACCATTTCTTACGTAAGATATTTTAAAGTCTATGAATCACTAAAAAAAAAAGTTAAACAGATTTTATTGTGAACAAATTTTTTTCGGGGCAATCTAGTGCTTTTTTAGTAGTCTAGACCCGGGCAGCATCGCTTGATTAACATTTATTGTTCTGCATAAAATTAATCAGACGCGGAATTGATGTGCTTTTTTCCATTTCGTGTCCCATGTTATTGAATGAAACATTTCTATATCTACTAATTATAATAATAAAACAATGACTTCATGATTTAACTGTTTTCAACAAACTTCATTTGCACCACGGTATCCCGCGCACAGCTATACGGTAGCGGCAGGTTTTTTGATAAACATAGAAAAAGCTTAGGATTGAAAAAAATCGATGGTTTGGTTCGTGGGAATGTTATTCATTGGAAAAATAACCTTTGAACTTATATAGTAAAAAAGAAAAGGTTTTTTTAAAATGAAAAATAGTGATAGCTGGGATAAAACGTCATTCGTTGACATTCTGCTAGGTGCGGACTATATGTGCTGAATAAAAAAGAACATATACTTTTCCGACGGTAGAAAAACAGAATAATCCTGTATATTTTAGACGAGTTTTGTTTTGAATTTAGAGTTTAATCCTATTATTGAATATTATGGTAGAGTTAGTTACCATACAATAATTTGTCAACTATTTTGTCGGTTGCTGCTGCCCCGAAGAAGAAGCCTCAACAGTTTTCTAAATTCATTATATTTTGGACTTCAATTAGGTTACATTTTAATAATGATGTGATATTATGTTTCATCTATCAGATTATCATATTTTCATGCTATACGTGTTTCAAACAATGTTACAATACAATCGTTATATTTTGACTAGCGGATCATCCATTATTTTGATGTGAAAGTTTTAGGAAAAAGTAGATTTATTTGATTCTAAGAAGAAATCAAATGATTATGAAATGATGATATTATTTGCCAAGACGCCTTTGTCCTTTTTGATTAATGTAATTATTCGACCATTCTTGCAGTAATCTTAACTTGAGTTGACATTAAGTAAGAATACCCCATAACATGTAATGTTTCAGAAATATATCTGGAATATTTAATCAAAACATTTTAAACATTCCAAATGAATATTGCAGCAATGTTCAAGAAACATCAAAATGTCCGACCCAGGAAATATTGGTCCGGAATATTTCTGCAACAATTCAAAAGAATAATGAATTGCGCTGTCCACGAAATGTTGCTAAAATATTGCAGCGCAATGTTGCTGAAACATTGGCTGAGATATTGACTGAATGTCTTCTAAATGTTTTTAAAATACATTTTTAAGGTTGCTTTCTAAATTTATTTTCAGGTTACATACATATATTATTCTGATTTACTTATATACCTATAATTAACTTAAAAGATCTTATTTTGAATTTAGTACATTATATACATTAAAAATAACAACAGTTTTTGTTCGATGCACTAGAAATCATTTTTCTGAACTTTAGTGCTTCCAAGAAAAGCACATTTTTCTAGTATTGTGTCCAACAGCTATCGTGAGTGAGGATTGCATAAGCCATATTTACAATTTTGCAACTCTTTCTCTTGAAACCTATAAAATAATTAAAAATATGATTGAAAAATATATTTTATGAGATAGCCTAAACGGGTAAAGACGGTGAATTTATATTGTTGTATAGCCTATAAAATGATAGATACAAAAATATTGCTAAAAATATAAAGCTATGTAACCTAGAAATTTATTTTCACGTCAAAATAGGTATCAAAAAGGGTGTTCCAAATTCAAAGTTTGTAATAAATTTCTCGTCCTAATTTTACATTTTTAATAATCAATTTCACGAATCTCGCAAAAAACTAAACTTTGAAATTGCAAAACGGAGGATAAATCTAACCGTCTTGCCTGCAAATTGTAATTCTGCTCGAGGCGATATCATAGATCTAGGAAATAGTCTTACTGTCGTCAGGCAGTTGGATAATGTAGGAATGTAGGAGAAGAAAATTTATAAATGTAATATTTTCTTTATTATCATATCATCCACGTATAATTTTTTCTCTTTCAAGTCCATATTTCTGCAAACTTTTTATCGGCTGTCAGAAATTCAAATGTCAAGCTTCGTAATTAAACCTTATCATGAACGCTCGAAGTTGTTAACACGGGAAGGAACATATGAATATCGTTTGACATGTTTTAAATTAAAGTCACAATTTTTGACATTGAATTTTTAATAACTGACAATGACCCATAAAATACATTGTGAGCAAGAATATTTGTCACTAAAGATGATCATCGAAACTAAGAAAATATTTCATTGATAAGCAGTGCAAAGATCATACGTGTTTTATTCTGTTTATAATCTTTTTACAATGAAGAAAATATTCTTTAAAAAAAATTCGATTTCTACACTATACAACTCTCTGACGACATTAGGCCATTAGGCCTTCCTGGCCTGAAAATAACTTCAGGAAGGAACTTTCAAGCATATATTTTGAAAACATTTCATGGAGATATTCCATCAATATCTCAGCATGGGTCGGACATTCTAATGTTTCTTGAACGTTGCTGCAATATTCGTTTGCAATGTTGCTAATGTTTCAATTAAATATTCTAGCAATGTTTCTGCAACATTTCGTGTTATGGGGGAATAAAAAAAAAGATACGTAGCTTGTAATTTAATTATCAGTATAAATTTGATCAACGTAAGTGATAAATGTGCAAATTTGTAATTTACCTAATAATATTACAAGTACCTAGTAATGTTAATATTAATATTAAATCAAATAATCATAAATTTATGCAATAATAATAAATAAACAAGTGAGGAGTCATCCACAAATTTTGAATTAAATGAACGTGGAAACTTAATAAAATTAGTTTTAGATAAAAATCTGTTGACAAAAATAAATATTTAGTTTTACAAATGTACATATTATTTTATAATTTCTTGAGGAAATAATCTTTATTTTCTAAGCAAAATTTCCAGTTTTTCAACCTGATATTATAAAAGTATTATTATATATTTCTTGTTTTTTCACTCAAATGCAAACTAAATTAATAAGTAGAACCCAATTTAAAATCCAACTACTAATTGTTGCAAGTTCATTCTTTTCCGTTGAAAAGTCTACTGTTATATGTTTTGTTAAAAACTTATCTTTTTGGTTCAAAATTTAATTATTTGGTAGAAATTTAATCATTTTTGGTTAGAAAAATTAAAAAATTAAAAATTGGTTTAAAAACTTTTTGGTTAAAACTGTCTAGTTAAAATTTAATGTGTTTCAGTTGAAATTACTTTTTTGTTGAGCATTCACATTTTCGGATGAGAATTCAACTATTTAATTGAATATCCATGTATTTTGTTTAAAAAATCGTATTATCGGTAGAAAATTAATTTTTTGGTTCAAAACGGTACTGTTTGATTGAAAATTGATCTGTTTTAGTTGAGCGTTCAAGTGTTTTATTGAAAGCTTGTCATTTTTTCTTGAAAATTCAACATTTTGAATGAAATTGTTTTCCCCTATAGCCCGGAAAATCTATCGTAGTTGAAAATACAACCCTTGTTGAAAATTCGTCATTGCGATTTGAAAATTCATCTGTTTTCGTAGAAATTCTATCTTTTTTGGTTAAAAATGAAACTGTTTTTGCTTCAATTCAATCGTTTTTTATTCAAAATGAAAACCTTTCCTTGGATAAAGAATCAACTATTACAATTTTGTTGTCAACACTTCTTCTTTGGTTTAAAAATTCAACTAATTGGTTAAAAGTTTATCCACTTTGTTCATTCATAAGAAACAGTAAGATCTTGTCAAACCACCCCAAATCGTCTTACGTTATTTTTGCCCTAAAAGGCATTATTGATCTTACCCGGAAGTAAATGATTTGTAGAAGATAGAGTAGGATTATTTGTCCCCCTTTTCATGTTATGTCTATTATCCTAGATTTTTGCGCCATTGATATTAATTTTCAACCCTCAAACGAGCCATGATCTGTACCTATACTTTATGACCTTATATGAACCAGGTAAGGGTGGTAGTGGAAAACTGCCTCGATGCGAGGAATTGGGGTGGGAAAGGACTCCTTATTTTATCGCTGCCCAGTTATATTGGGACATAAATCATATTCGGTAAGTTGACTGTTATCCACACTCTTGTTGGAGATATCTGGTTTATCGCCAGCGTTTTATCACTGTATAGGGTGGCTTCACTCCCTTCACCTCTTTTTCGATCTCCAATCTTTTACGACATTTTTTATTGTAAATACTTGGTACTTAAGGGGGCATGTATTCGTATGTAAATGAGAAATATCAATCATTGGATGAATTTGATGCTAATTAATATTAATTGAGAGAATTAATTTCAGAATTAAACGATGAAAATGGACAAATTTCATTTTTTTTGAAATTATTAAGGGGATTTTAAATGCATAAAGCTCGGATTTCGAAAAAATGGAAGAAAGAAAAACTTGTTATTAACTTTTTGTAAATTCAAGTTTATTCACCTCTTAAGGAATGTTAAAAAAATGATTTATAATCAATGAACTTTTCAGTGAAAACGCCCCCCCCCCACCAAACCCTTGGTGTTTCCCCCTGAAAATACGCCAAAACATTAAAAATAGCAGTTTTATGTAAAATGTATGCTTAAATCACTTTTTCAACATGAATTACACTGAAACTTGGAATTAGGAACGGTTTCGGTCATGGCTTGCATTGGCCTTGATCCTCTTTCCGGACCGTCCGAACGTGAAAAGGCAGAGCCGCGTGAACATTTCCGATGGATTTGTACGGATGACTTAACCTGATGCAACTAACGCGTGCACAGTGCGGCCCTCAAACCTTTTGTCACGCTTGACTGAGTAGTCCCTCCCGCGCTGCTGCTCGCATTCCGAAACCGCCGCGGCGTCAATTTTCAGAACGGCGTAAATGCGGACTCAATTTTAGGGGAAGTTTTTCTAAAAAACATAATTTTCATGAGGCATAATTCATTTTTTTAATTTATGAAAATCTCAAGCTATGCAAATCCTGGATTTGAAACATAGTAAATAGCCTGAAGGACACAGTTGTTGCAAGATAAACAGAAGCAATATGCTGAATGTACTTTGGAAATTCTGAAGTTACGAGTCATGTGCATAATTTGTAGTATAAAGTAGGTAATTTGCGTTTTTTGGCCCAAACGGTTTGTTAAAGCGTTCTGATAAAAATCCCAAATTTTCTAGAAATGACTGCGACGCGTCCTTGAAATATTTTTTTTAAATTTTCCAAAAATCGCTTTTGCGTAGATAGACTCGCCCCATTGCATTTTAGTGCAAAATGTTACAGCAAAATTAAACTGGAGTAAATTCTGAGAAAGTTAAAAAATAGAACCTTCCATCTCTTACAAGTGCGGAGTTATGAGATTCTTCAAAGAACTCCGATTTAAAAAAAAGAGGCTAACAGCCCTAATTCTGAAGTTTGTATCTGTACTTTCGAACCGGTTAATTTTACGAAAAAATGTTGAAGATTTCAATTAAAGTATGTCATAAAGTATGACCTCTTAAAGTTGACCACTTTTGACTTATTTTTCAGGGCAAATCACTCCTATTCAGTTTTTTCAAAATGCTTTGCTTGTGGGTAAAGCTACATCAATGCTGCTAGAGAAAAAGTTGTAGTGCAGAAAATCATGCGTAAATCTAAAAAAATAATCTTCTCACCTTCGTAGTATGACTCTTAAAAAAAAAAACATTTTTTGGCTATTTTCAGCCAAAACGTGTTTTTTTTTAAATAGCTCGTATTATGCATGTCCTGCTACCGTATTTAAGCATTTTCGTATTGTATATTCATCTTTGTGAAAACTATTTCCAGAATATCTATTGTCGAAAGTAATTAAAGAAAAAAATTATATATTAGCTGTTCTTATATTGTTGGCGCATTATTTATAGAAAATGTTATAGCAGAGATCAGTCTTACAAGCTTGTATTATTTCATGTTAAAAATGCCAAAAATTCATAAACTAATCATCGCAGAGGAAACAATTATTTTTAATTTTTGACAATATAAGAATATGTTAACAAATCAATTTATTAATCCTGCAATTAATAAAAACGAATTAAATAACTAACTTATTCATTAAATGATTCACATTCTTTTATTACCATCAACTAAAAATAATTGTTTCCTCTGCGATGAATACTTTATCAATTTTTTCACCCCTTGACCTCATAACCTCCTTACCCTATAACCTAAAATTCCAACAACCACATAACCTTAAAAATTATAAATAACGAATAAAAAATTACAGGGGTTATCAGATTCAATATATTAGGTATAACGGGCTAATTGGGCTCGGATTATAATATTTTTTCCAGGTTACGTCAGAAACTTCAGATTTGGATTTGAAATTAAGATTGAAAAGAATTCCATTTTATCATGAATAATTTTTGCAAAATATAAGAGGTTGGTTTTTGGTTGACTTTTTCCCTTTTTCTTCCTCTTTTCTCATTATGTTATTTTTGTATCTAATCTGCCGAAAAGTGAGGTTGCTTTGGAATTTTATTTTTTGATTATGAATCTTTTCCCTGCTTATTTTTCAAAAATTATTCATGATGAAATGGAATTCTTTTCAATCTTAATTTTAAATCTTTAAATAGAGACACTAAACTCATGATTCTTTCCAATCTGCAGGGTTTGCTGATGAATAATTGAAGATTTCTTTATATTGAATTTACATAGTTTTACCTCAATTTTATTTTAAGAAATCTTTCTTTTTATTAATTTTTTTTTTAAATAATGTATTGAATTTTAGCAATTGTTTATCAGTGTATTCAAACATTTTGGATTGTTTTCTTTTCCTATTTGAAAAATTTAATAATCAAAATAGATTGGGTTTGAATCACCCACAAACATTCAGATTTGGTTTCAGCGACCCCAAAAACCATATATCATCTGAAATAAAATTTAATGTATTCGCTAAAGTTTTCTGAAAATTCGTTGAAATCCCTCAAGATCTTTGAAAATCGTGAAAGTCCATTAAACTTGGTATAGATCATTTAAAAGTTCTTGAATATAAATTAAATTTTAAAAAATAACTTGAAATGCGTGGAAATCTTTTCTTGTGAAATCATAGAAATCCACTAAAATAATTAAAAACGATTTGATATCCATTGTTTATAAATTAAATTGAACTCATTCATTAAAATTCTTTAAAAAATGTTCCAATCCTTAGAAATCTTTGAAATTCCTTGAAATCTTCGGAATCGCTAGGAATCCCTTGAAATTTGATTTACTTTCATTTATTTTCCAAAGTTTGCTAGGAATTCCCTTAAAACTTTGGAAATACTACAAAATTCTTTGAAATCTCTTGAAAATTTTTTTAATTTCTTGAAATCCTTCAGAATCCCTTAAAATTTCCAGAAATATTTGGAAATCTTTAATATCCTCTAAAATCCCTTAAAATGTTTCGAAATCTTACGAAATTCCTTGAAATCCGTGGAAATATTTTTATATCTCTTAAAAACCGATGAAATACTTTAGACTTAGATGAAATGTTTGAAAATCCCATTAAATCCCACGAAATGCCTTAAAATTCGTTGAAATCCATTGTAGTATTTGAAATTTTTGTAAACTTGTGAAATTCTGTAATTTGTTTGCTTCACCTATTGTTTGTATGAATTCTTTCAATATTGTAACATTACTTTTTTGTAATGATTTTCTATAATAATTTTTCCGTGAAAAAATTATAAGAAATTCATTATAAGAAAATCATTATAGACCTATACTGACTATATTTACTGACTCATTAAACTACGGAAATCCGACGAAAAATGCTACTGATGTACAAATTACAAGTTTTTTCACACATTATTCCTGTTTATTGAATCTTTATGTCTTATGGTATTTTTATTAAAAACAGCGTTGACATTACAGCTCTAAACTTTGCATGAAGTAGACACTGAAATAGATTCTTCCTGCAAGACAATTTTAGCAGTAGAATTTTTTTTATACATAATGTCAAAATGTGGAGATTACGGTCATAATATTTAATATGAAGAATTGTTTATACGTCTTTGAGATTGTTTGTCAGCTCAAAAAATTAAACAGCGGATTTTCTTCTCAAAGTAACTTTCAAGTAACTTCCTCAAGACTCGAAACTGCCATAAAGATACTTCTTAAGTCGCAAATCCTTAATCTTCACACTCATCGAGTTACCTTAACGTCTTTCAGTACACGCATTCTAGGATCTACCGAGTTCCAAGGTAATAAAATACTTACCTGAAGAAGTAAAAGTTAGGTATCGGTAATTACAAGTCGGCGGTTAGTACCCGGCTCTGTAGTCCGTAATTCGCGATTACTTAAGACGCGTAAACACGAACCTACACGAATCACATTCATCGAGTACTCCTTGTATATCTGTAAGGATGGGGAGCCTGCTCGCGGTGGATTTCAAAGATTTTATGAAGTAATAAATAGAGCAAGGGCTTCGTGTTAAGCACCGACCGAGCTACCCATCTTGCCCTTCCACAACGTCAGCTATCTTCAACTTTTTAATAGAGCGACCCGAAGAAGAGAAGGTGTTCGTTGCACGGTCAAACGACCCCTCCCACTCCTTTCGTCTGCCTCTCTGCTTTTTCCTGCATAAACAGCAGGTTATTAGCCGCTACTATAACTGCAGATCGTATCTGTCTTATCTACATGCGGCTTTTTCGCCCCAATGAGGCTCTAAGCTTCTAGGAGCGAAATTTCTTCTTGTGTGGCGTTTACAAGGAGACTCGCTGAGATCATTTTTTATCTATGACCTGGCTCAGAAATGTGAGAATCAAAGGCTTGGCTTCTAAAAAGGGGAGAAATCATTTTTGAAATAATTGCAGGCCTTCCGGGGTATGTTGAGAGCACATGCGAGGTTTTTAGAAGACCTGACAAAAAAATATCAGTTCGTGAAGTGGGCGGAAGCGTTCACCAAGAAGGGTTTCGTAGGCGAACGTACTTAGAAATTTTTCTATGCTTTTTTGCATGACTCTTTTCTCGTTACCCCACCTCTAAGTACCCCTACACCACTCCCATTCTCTCTAACTATACTCATCACTCTTCTCCGCATACCATTCGTCTCCCTTCCACTCCCTCTCTTTGATTATGACTACTATGACTCCTAACCCCTCTACGTATACCTCTCGACACCTCTTATTATATCATTCACCTACCTTCAACCACCACTTTATCCCCATATGCGACTCTCCTTACGTCCTTTTCCTACACCCCTTACCCACCCTCATTACACAACCCAACTCCCCTCCCACTTCCCACATATTTATATCTCTCCATATGTACCCCACTCCCGTATACCCCTCACCAGATATTTGTTTACTTCTCCACTTTCTCCCCACCCTCCTCTTTAAAATACCCATTTTCTCTGCTATCCCACTCCCATTACCTATTTACCTCTAAGAATTATACCTCTCCCTACACATCTGTTATCCTTTTCCGTTTTCTCACTGCTTCCGCTCTTTGCACTTTTGATTGTTATGCTTATAGATGCTTGTAGATTCCTACCTTAGCAACTCTCTCACTCCCACTCTGTAAATCTATGATTCCTGTGACTCCTAACCCTTCTACATATACCTCTCGTCCCTATTCATTAGATTACTCTCCTTCCCTTCGCCTCCCCGCCGCCCCCTAGTTCCCTCTTGTGTATAATATTCCACATAAACCCCACTTCTGTATACCCCTTACTCCAAACTTGTTTACCCCTCCGTACTTCTCCCGGCACTATCTGCCCCCCCCCCTCCACTTTGTCATTTCTTTCACTTTTTCTGCTTTTGGATATTATGATTGGAGAAATCTAATATTTTAAGGCAAGTCTATAGACATGTCATACTTACCCGATTCTTACCATCTACACGAAATGAGATTTCGATTTCAAAATTTAGGAAATTAAATAAAAGGCACTAAGGAACTTTTGTGGTTCCAAGAACTCAGAACCACAGAAACATTCCTTAGAGGCTTGTTTCTTATTTTTCCAAATTTTCAACGCCATATCTCATTTCGTGTGAACGTGAATTGTCTCCATAAAAATGTCTGTAAGATAGGAATCGGATAATTTTGACACGGCCTTAAGGATTTTCACTACGCAGAATCCATTTCAAAATTTAACAAATTTTCAAATGATTTTTAAAATTGAGAAAAATATACGGATTGGTAGTTGTAAGTTTTCACGGAGAAAAATGGATGGTCAAAGCTAGAGGGTCAAAATTTAGAGAGCCAGTCCGTTCTTCTAGATGGTCTATAGAGCCATCCAGAATTTTTTGACATAGTCGGAGAGGCTCTCATTTTATGACGAGTCTGACTGTTATAAGAAGATCAGACTCACTATAAGGGATAAGCAAGGTATCCTTTCGGGATGGTCAATACGATCATCTTGTTTTCACTCATTTTCACCATCCACGGAAGAGCAAATGACCCATCGCGGAGGGCCGAACTGATTAGTTACCGTTGGCTTGTTTATTTAAAATGACTGAATGTGTAAGTCAAATGTTCACAACAAATAATAAATGTAAAGTGCATAAGAATATTTTGAATAATTGTAAATTCATATTTAGGATAAAAAAGATATTCCTTTCTTTGAAATTAAAATCGATCATTTATTTTAAGGAGAAAATCTAATAAATAATTTAAATTTCACTTCATAAGTCTTCCTTGTCAGCAAATAATTATTTTCAATAACTTTACTATTATTATTTGCTGTACACAATTGCTTTTCACATATAATCATTTCAAATAAGCGCGCCAACCTTAACCAATCCTGTTGTCGACGCGATGCATGCAGTGTGAAAGGATACAAGAGTTGGGAGCACCGTCGTCTAGACCCTAGAGCTTTTCCGGAGGAGTGAATGTCATTGAGCCGTTCAGCGTCACATTTGCTGTTTATTGAACTTAAACATGTTTTTAATAAGTTTAAACTGCTTTTTGATATTTCGAACATTCGTGGAG
This sequence comes from Andricus curvator, assembly GCA_932195095.1. Classification (NCBI taxonomy): domain Eukaryota; kingdom Metazoa; phylum Arthropoda; class Insecta; order Hymenoptera; family Cynipidae; genus Andricus; species Andricus curvator. The sequence goes on from CAKNYM010052032.1 coordinate 361,886, forward strand.
AGTGAAGTGCATAAGAGAGAACATCATGGAAAGTGAATTAGCTTATTCTTTTGAATTTTCAACGTCAAATTTGATGCTTCCAAGGGATTTAGGATAAAGGCGTAACTGGACGTTCAGCTAGCAATTTTTTGTCACTGTGTCATTTCAAACTGAAAACGTGTAAAAAATTTCAGCATTCATTGATGATGCAGAAAGTAACGAGATGTGGGATATTGGTTTCTGAATTTACTCCAATGTTTGAAATCTTACAATTCAGTATGACAGCGTGCCGTGTCCTTAGCCTTTCGTGCTCCAAAAATATATATTGTCAATGTGCACTGTTTTTGCATACGAAATTCTGTCTCACACACCTAGCTCTCCACAAAGAATAAAAAATGCTTTCAGAATTCATGTATTTCATATGAGTTTTCAGGTTTTATAGGTTCCACTTAATTTTATAATTTCCAGTCTCTTATAAGAGAAATACTGGAATAAGTAGAAAAAGGACAACAAATATAGAAAATGTAGGATAATCAAATCGGCCCCCTAAAATGGCCAGGTCGAATGTCTAAGGAGATCAAGTCGACTATCTGATATGACCAAATCGACCCTCTATGATGAGCGATTCGACCCTTTATAATGATCAATTTCGCCATTTGTGATGATCGGTTCGACTCTCTATGACGCTTGAGTCGACCGCTCGAGATGACCAAGTCGACACTCTGAGATAATCGATTTGAACCTCTTGTTTTAATCTTCTAGAGATAGTCGCTTTAGCCATCTTCAAAGGCTGTCCTATAGTTCACCCCGCAATATAGTCTGTCTGCACATCTAGATGGCTAAAGTGACCCTCTATTTTTCTCCGTTGCAAGAGATACGGAAGCTTGTTTGAGAAAGTTAAAATTAACAAAAGTAGAAAGATTCAGGAATTGGTTTTATATAAAATTTGACATAGTCGGTTTTCATCAAATCTCCACGTTTTGAGACCCCCTGAGCTAGAAAAAACGATTTTTACCAAGGTGTATGTCTGTCTGTAGTCTGTAGTCTGTCTGTCTGTCTGTAGCCACGATAACTTTCGAAAAAATGATCAGATTTGATTGAGCTTTGGCACACTTTTTTATGGCCGAAAAATAGAGAACGAGTTCGTTAACCAGCTATTTTGGATGAAAATCCAAAAAGTGAGCACATTTTGAAAATTTTTGAGACCACTTTTTTGGAAGATTTGGAAATTCTATGTACGGTTATTAGTAGTACGCAAAATGACGAACAAAATATTCTTATGACTTTTCGTGATAAAAAAAAAAATTACTGGAGTTATAGCATTTTCAAAATTCCAAAAAACAAACGAAAATGAACATTTTAAGCCGAAAAACGCACGATATGAAAAAAAGTCAGGAGGAGAAAAACGTTGCTTTTTGAACACCCTATAATATTTTCATAACAACTTTTTGAATTTTTTGAAAAATAAGAAATTCAAATTTTGATCGCACAAAAAATTAGTGAAAAATCAAAAAAGCCATTTTGCTGTCAAACTATGTAAGATACCAGAAAAGATCATCCCACCAAAATTGTGCACCTAAAAAAGATCTACAAATTTCTTATCATTCACTTTTTGATATGACGTGCAGTTTTTGTTTTATTCGTAAAAAACAGCATTGAAAATAGAAAAATCAAATTTTCAGACTAATATTACCAGCTACGAAAAAATGACCAAAACAAAATTTGTTCATCCAAGGAAGAGGTACAAATTTATTGTGACTCATGTTTCGATAGGATGCGTGGTTTTTGTTTTATTCGTGAAAATAACATTGACAGTAAAAAAAATCTAATTTTTGAAGAAACAATGCAAGGTACGAAAACATATAAATGAACAAAAATTGTGCATTCAAAAAAGACTTACAAACCCGTAATCAATTTTTGTGGTAAGAATATATTCAAAATGAAAATATTAACTTTTTTGATAAACGGCACAAGCTAAAATAAAATGTTAACTAATAAAATTTGTCGCCTGCATTATATCATTACTTTTCATTTGAAATCAAATTCCAATTTAGTAATTTGTATATGAAGAACATATAACACGAAGCACAAAGTGCGCGCTCAGTGTATTTACCAAAGTCTAAAATAAAAACAAATTTAACAATCACTTAATATGTAGAGGTTTTGATAATTTTATAATATTTGCAAACAAACTTTTTCTTTTCATCGAAGTCGAACACGAAGTTCAAAAATCTAGAGGAGCCGAGCGTAAAGCGCGATGCAAATACGCTCGAGCGCGTAGCGCGAGGTGAATACATAATCGAGCGCGAAGCGCGCCATGAGAATGTGCCCGCGATGCGGGCAGATTTTTTATTGTTAGTAACTGCCGATTTCCTTTTGTTTGAATACTTATGAAATGTTAAGACAACACTTAAAATAATTTTAACGACTTTCCCTGTTAGAGTATGTTTCTTATATTTATCGTGAATTAATTTCCAACCCTAATACTATAATAAAAAAACTCCTGTGGCTCAGGTTTTTTTAAAAATTTGTATTTTCCTGTCTAAATGTTTGAGAGATGTTAAAACAACCCTTAAAATAAATTAAAACTCACTTTTTTCTGTTAGAGAATGCTTTCTGTGCTTATTTTCAAAATAATTTCAGTCCCAACAGTTTAATAAAAATATCTCCCTTGGTTTTGGTTTGTATGAAGTGTCGGTTTCCTTGCTTGAATGTTAAGGGGATGTTAAAACAACCCCAAACATCCTGTGTGCACAAATTAGTGAATATGTCAAGTTTTGGGTATAAAACTTTTGTCACAATGGGGCTGATCTTCAAAAAGTGAGGTATAGGTAAATGTAACAAAAAGTTTTTCATAAAGATAACATTTCAATAACAGAATGATTTTTGTATTTCAGTACATGTAGAAATTGAAATTATAAAAGAATTATTGATCTTTACGTTCGAAATTTCAGAACAAAAAATATAATTCGACATTTTGACAAAAAGCTATTTTAAGTTTTTTCAAATTCCAGAAATTAGTAAATTACCGAAATTTTAAATCCTCCCCACCCCCAAAAAATAAGGCTGCGTCTAGTGCTTCTGAAACGGAAATAAAATTTTTTTCCTATATATGCAGTTTGAAATTGAAAACAGGTTAGGATTGGAGATTTTAATGTTGGGGTCTATTCTATGTAAAATTTGAAGTCAGAGCGTGAGCACAACAGATTTTTTACTCTTTCGGGAATTTGAAAATATTTTGTTAATTTCATTATTTAGCTAATTTAGAATTTCTGAATTTTTAGTTTCGTTAACCTTCAGCTTTGGAGTATTTTAATTTCTTTGATAAACATTTTCGGTAATTTGAAATTTCAGAAATTTTCATTTTTTGGTAATTATATTTTCGGTAATTTTCAAGATTCGAGATTTTTCTTTTTCGCAAAATTATATCATTACACAACAATTATAACTGAGATCATGAGAAAAATGTTTAACAAAAGTCGACCAAACAGCGTTGCATATTTCAAAAAATACGACCTGTCACATCGTTAGGATTGAATGAGAATTGAAGCTTTTATATAAATTATCCTTACACGCCCTTAATTTTCAAATTTTTCAAAACTCGACGTCAACACATTTAAGAAACATTAGAAGAGTAAAATAAATGATTTAGAAAAAATATTATAAAATGTAATATTTTATACTAGGCAAGTACAATGGTATACACAATTTACCAAGATTAATAAAAAAGTAGAGAATATCAATTTTCAATTAATCATTTCTTAAACTAGCTGTGAAATCGATCTCGAGTGTTTCCACTTTGTTCGTATTCATAATTATATGGTGTTAATTTCACGAGAACTTTATTTCCCGTTAGAAAATATATTTACTTCCTCATAGAGGCATTAGTGATTTTTTAAATAATAGAAAAAACTAAAGTTTTCATTTTGATAAATTTAAAAATAGAAATTTATAAAAATTACAAAATAATACAAACAATTTTTAAAATACAATGACAACTCAGACAAATCAAATTATGTAATAGAAATGGTAATTTCTCAAGCTGGAAAGGGGAAGGGGGAAGTTCCATCGCACCCTATTCCTTTCTCAGCTTTATGATTTTTTCACGAAAATTGTCAGAGTTATTTTATTCTGAATTTATGATCAAAAAGTCTTTTCTGTTCATGCATCAACTTTGAATTATGTCGATGAGAAAAGTTTTTGTGTTTGAAAGAGTATAACTTGAGTATAACTTCCTTACTCTTCAATAAAGTGTATTAATATTATAGGTCAATCGATTTACCTCACATCAAGGAATCTTTTCCGTTTTTCCATCAATTTTAAATTATGTTAATGAAAAGATTTTTAATACAAAAACCCGCGTTTTCAAATATTATGCATTACCATAGCTTCCCTACTCTTCAATAAAATGTACTGATATCATAGATTAATTGTTAAGTCTCGAATCAACGCACCTTCTCTACTCTCGAATCAAGTTTTTCAAGTTATCGTGTTTACAAGAAATTGTGACACACACACAGACAATTGCTTAGAAAATTGTATTAGATATTTTCAAATTATAAAGCTTCCTCCATGAGGAACCAAAATTATTAATGATATATAATAAATGGATTAATATACAATTTTATCATAAGAATTACTTGTTGGTCTTACATAACGTAATTAATCAATATTAAATTCTGAATATAAAATCAAATTACTTGATCAGGAAGCAAAGTGCTCATAATGTGCTTCGATTCCAAAATTTCTGCCCCTTCCTATCGGTTCTAGTCAGAAGGAAGGGTCGAAGTGGAAAGGGGTAGGAGTTTAGTTCTATGGAACCTGACAATGGGGGATAAGTCGAATGGTGTAGTCATTTTCGTAATGGATGCAAGCAAGTTTTGAATCTTCTCGTAGAGTAGGTCAGGATACGAGTACATCAATAGGATTCGTAAGCTGCTTGCAAGTTCCAAGGATTCAGAGTTAGAAGCTTCTGTAGTCGTCAGATGGGAATTCTAACACCGCTCGTGCTAATGCAAAAGGATTTCGTCAACTAAGTCTCAGAGTGTTTTGTATTATTTAAAAAATATTCTTCTTTTGATAGGGATATCACTCGTAGATAGGTGGGCACACTTTTTTGTATATTTTGTTAGAAATTTCTGTTGGAATTTTCCGAAATGGTTCATTAAAGCTTTATGCTGGAAACGTTTCTAAATTTTCCTAAACAGGAACAGAAATTTCAGCAACGGTAACTGCGTGAAGCATAAGTCACATATTTCAGAAAATTCTGTTACAATTCAGTAATTTTCAGATAGTGTAACTACAAATTTTAAATAAATAAATAATTTTTTCGGTTTATTAATTTTAATATAAAGTATGTACTCTATATTTGTCTTGACAATTATAAATAGTAAGAAAATATCAGTCAAGTTAATATAAACACAATTGATTCATTAAGTATATAATATAACCTCGATACATACGTAGTCATTATATATAAACTTCGCTCACACATAGTCATACTATAATTCATATTGTTAAGAAAAATATATACAATTCAACTGAAACCTAGATTAATTAATTTTTTACGAAATTGGGGGATTTAATTCTCTTGAATAAAATAAATGTATAGGTACCATATTGAATTGAATTCAATATAAAAACATTTAGGATTTCAGGGCGAAACATATATTGTTTTGTCAACAAGATACGTGAATTTTCCAACCACTTGAAAGGACGAACTTTCAACCTAATGGTCGAATTTTGAAACAAAAAAGAATAGGCTTCAACCACAGAGTTGCAGTTTTAAACAAATAGTCAAATCTTCAAGCCAAAAAAGATGATTTTTTTCAAAAGAAAGTTAAATTTTCAACCAAGAACTTTTGCAACAGAAAAGATAAATTTTCAATCCAAAAAGACGAATTTCCAACAAAGCAGTTGAATTTTAAAACAAACAAGATTTCTTTTTAACCAAATTTGTTGAATTATCAAGAAAATAATTAAATTTTTAACAAAATAGTTAAATTGATCAGTACATATTTTAATATGTGACATACAAAGATGAATTTTCAACAAAAATAAAATTAATTTATCAACCGAACAGTTGAATTTAGAACCAAATAGTTATACTTTTGAAGTAAAAGGGAGAAATTTTCAACAAAACAGTTTAATTTTTAACCTAACAGTTAAGTTTTGCACCTACAAATATAAATTTTCAACTTGATGGTCGATTTTTTAAACGAAAAAGATTAAATTTCAACCGAAAATAGTTGCATTTTCAACCAAAAATAGTTGAATTTTCAACTAAATATGTAGTTGAATTTTCAAGTCAAAAAGACGATTTTTTTTAGAAGTCAGTTTAATTTTCAATCTAGAAGGACGATTTTTCTATACAAGTAACAAAGAAATTCAAGTTTCAACCAAATATTTAAATTTTAAGTCAAACATACCAAATTTCAAAAACCAATCTATAAAAAAAATTTTCAGTATTATTTTCACTAAATGTACAATTTTTTTTTATTTCGAGACTAGCGTAATTAATCCAGGTGAGCATTATGCCATGATATTTATAATTAATGAATCGAAATAGGTTATATTTTCATAAATAAATTAAACTTAAAGTGTATTCTTTACATAAAATAATAAAATCTCAATATTTGTAATTTATTTTTCTCGTTTTTCAACTGATTTTTAATATATTAATATTGATATTTTATTATTTTACTGCAAGAATATATTTGAAGTTCAATTTATTTAAGAAACTATAAGCTATTTCGAATAATTACTCATAAATATCATTTAAAAAATTTTATCTTCATTAATTATTTATCAAAATTGCTACAGAGAAAAGAAATACAAAAATGCAACAAATAACATTGATTCATTTTTATATAAATTTGAAATTTAGTTTGTATACCACGACCAATTAGAACTTAAGGCTTCGAACCTGCGGATTCCGGGCTCCTCATCTGACAGCACTGATTTCAAATGCCAAAATATTTTAATTTTAAATGAAAATAGTCGAATTTAACCAAAAAGGAGAAATTTTTAACGAAGAATGTAAACAAAAAGATCAAATTTCCACCAAAAGAGATGAATTTTCAAGCTAAAATGATCAATTCTCAACTAAAGAGATGGATTTTGAACTAATAAAATAGATTTTTGACAAACTACTTCAACTTTCAAAAAAGCAATTAAATTTTCAATCAAAAAGTTTAATTTCCTACGAAAAAAAATTTATAACAAAGTACCTGAATTATCAACCAAACTGTTGAATGTTTAACTATAGACGATCTAATTTTAACCAATAATGGAATAGATACATTTTCAGTTAAAATAATTAATTTTCAAGAAAAAAGTTAAATCTTCAGCCAATTAAATGCAGGTATAACAAAGTAGATCAACTTTAAGCCAAGTAGCTTAATTTTCAACCAAAAAAGATGAACTCTTAATTAAAAATTTTTAAATTGAATTTTTGAATAAAAACGATTAATTTTCAACTAAAAATAGAATAGTAATTGTAGTTAAAAATATTGATTTTCAACAACAAAAAACGGATTAATTAACAAAATTGTTGAATTTTTAAGGAAATAGTAGAATTTTGAACCAAAAGTACCAAAAATATAATAGTAGAATTTTAAATAAAAATAATTAACTTTTAATTAATAATAGTTGCATTTTTTTATTGGTTTCTATTAATTCAGTTTCCTTTGAAGTTCCTATGAAATAAAATCACTACTTTTAATTTTTTGAAGTATGTCAAAAAATTGTTATTCACATGTATACATATTTTCCATGTATGATGTCGAAGTGACGTAATTGTTTAACAAAACCTAACTAATCACTAAACTATATTCCTATTTTTATACTTAAATACTTAGGAAAGAGTTCAAAATATGATAACCTATTTTATTATTTAAGTTTAATAATTGTATTAAGATATTTTTTTATAAGATTGTAAAACTTTCATTTTTCTCCTATTCACTTTCGCGAGTAATAGGACTACCTATCTCGTGGGCAGTTAACATTTTTATTTCAAAAAATTTGTGATTTCTGTCTGTAAGAGGGCATAATTTTGTTTGACTGACGTGACGTAAAGATAAAAGTTATGCCTTCAAGTACACTTGCAGAGATTCTGATGTTGAAACGTTTAAACTGATTTATACTCTTACTGAGGAAATAAAAGGAAATGGAGTAGTCATTCCATAAAATATTATTGCAAAATTCAGCATAGCATGAAGAAAATTTCTGATAAGGGTGGAAAAAAACCCATAATTAAGCAATAAATAAAGTTTCAAGAAGTATGAAAGAAGAATAAATCTACAACAAATATTTGGCTAATAATGAAAAACAGTACGAGGTGGTTAAAAAAACCTTTGAAGTAATAATATTGATAATAATTGATAAACAAGTAGGGAAGTGCAATGATACAAACTAAGTTGAAGCTAGAACATTCAATTCAAAGATAACAATGCCATTAAATGATTTATATTAGACGTTTATTGTATACCATTAAGCCATTTCCCTTTCAGGGTAGGCGTGACACTCCCCGATTCGGGTAGTGTTTCTAGGTGGATAGTTTTCTTGTAGTTACAAATAACTACAAGTTTGGGCTCACCACACCCATAATATGCCAACAGCACACAGTATTCTCGAATGGTCACCCATCCAAGTACTAACCGCGCCCAACGCTGCTTAACTTCAGTGATCTGACGAGAACTGGTTTTTTCAGCGTGGCATGGCCGTTGGCCATTATTCTATGTTTTATATTTTTGTTTAATGTTGCAATCCTTTCAAATGGAACTCTCCTGGTACGAAGTGAATATTCACATTTTAATTTGACTTAGACAGTGATTATTTTTCAATATATTATAAGAATTGTACAAGTTCCAAATTTTGTTTTATTTAGCATGCAACCATGACAGGAATTGCCATGAAATATCATAGACAAAAAAAACTGCGAATAATTTTGTTTGACTATGTTGTTGAAAGGCATGTACTTATTTATTAATAATTATTAATTTATCAAAATGCTGTTTGTTTGATAGCACTCATTTTTTTCGGCTCGCAACCTGAAAGCAGAAAAATTACTAAGATATCCAAGCCTAACCTGTCAACAACTTATATTCACCTCGTGCCCAATGACATTTCTCATAAAAACTCGTGAAATATATTTTCAATGAAACTTAGAAGAATCAATCATGAGGCAGTTTTGAAGCCAAGAGTTTGACAAATCAAAGAAAATACTAAAAAAATATTGAAAGCAATTTAGTTCCTTGAAAAAAATAATCTGTCAGCGGACAAAATATTCATCACCATATCCAACACACATTTCTCAATTTTTCAATTTAAAAATAGCAATTAAGTGGTTAGAAGGCTGATCGTAAAAATTTTTTAAAATAATTTCACTCATGAAATATGCTACAGAACTTTTACTTTAAAACCCAGTCACATTTTCCTTTTAATCAGACCAATTGCTTTGGAGACTTTTTTTCATACAGCACTACAAAATTGTCCATCCAGTTCGAGAAGAAGAGAGTAAAATCGCCCTTTTGTTCGTAAGCACTTTCTAGATTTGATGCATTAAAAAAATCAGTGAAATGCGAACTGAAATGAAACAGTAACATTTCGCCCATTGTAGGCTAGAAACAATGGCATAAAGGCCTAAAGAGCGTTTATATTTCTCGTAAATGATATCGGAACATCGTCTGCTCGGAAATGATAGTATATATATGTGCTTGAAGAAGCTCGTAATAACAGTACATACGTGTTGAAAAGAGCATTTCATCGATATTTGAAGGGTTGCGTTTACAGCATCATCGTTTACGGCATCAAGTCTTTTCTTCTTAACGGCGAAACAATGCACGTTTCCTGCTCGGTTCTATTCTAAATTTCTACAATTCTGTGGTGAAGGACGCAGTCTCATTTTATAGAATGGAGAGCTAAAAATGCAAGATGAGAGCAGTGTTTTTTGTTCTCGTTTTCAATTGAGTACTTCATTCATTTTTGATACACCCGGACCCTGTTAAACGCCGATCCTCAAAAGTACGCCGAATTCGGTGTAGTCGGCTTCAAATTGAAGGAAATTCCGCCTTTTCCCTATTGTCCCCTTTGTCATGCACAATTTTTTAGACACAAGAAGAAATGAAAAAACAAAGTGAGACACAACAAATTTCACACCAATGATTTTTGTTCAATAATAATACCAGTGGTGGTCTAAATTTATACCTGTAGAAATTTTATTTTTTATTTTTGATGATCGTTCTCCCTCACCCAATTTATTCGTATACCGAAGAAAGAAATTCTGTATTTTTTTCCACTCGGTCAACATTAATTCATGCTCCTGGGCTTTTAAAATTGACTAGGGATTTTGAAGGGGCTAATTTCAGTTTTCGAAAAAATGGAAAAAAGAAGTACTTGTTATCAACTTTTTGTAAATGAGAGTCAATTTGTGAGGAATATTCAAGAAATGATTACCACCCTACAGTTTTCAATTTTGGCGCCCAGCACCCTCTTGTATTGTGCCCGGAAAATTCCCCAAAAATGCAAAATAGCAGTTTTATGTAGAATTCATGCTAAAATATTCCTTGCATTTTTTCAACATGAATTATGTTTATTCGATAACAGACAAGTTTGCAAGTAGGTTTTTACTGATTTTAAATTGTTTAAACCATTATCATTTATTTATACAAAAATTTTTCAGTTAATCTCGAAAAATTACTATTTTTCGGTGTAAATATTACAGTTGGTGAATTTAGAAAATATTATTTTTTGTTTTGCATATTTTAAATTGTTTAAACAATATATAATACTGTATTTTTTTCCACCAAATCGTGAAATGTTAGTATCTTCTGGAACTAATGACACAATTAACGCATGTTTATAGTTATATTTTTTTATTCAAAATATATAGAATATATTCAAACAATTTTCATTTGTTTAAAAATTTCCCCTGTAAATCTTCATAAGTTATTATTTTCTGGAATAAGTGACGCAGATCATGAATGTCAAGAGTGATATTTTTTTTTGAAAGACGGTTCGCAATGATGTAAACAATTAATATAACTCACTCCTTTTCGTAGAAAACAGGGATTTTTTTAAATCTCTTACACTGTTTCACTGATGCAAATATACGCTCATTAAAAAATGATTTAATTATTTAGAAGATGGTTAAAAAGGTGCAGCTAGATATATTGGTAACGAATCCAATGGTGTTTTTATTTTTTTTAGATCGAACGCTTAGTTCGTTTATAACAATTGTATTACATTAAAAATAATATTATAGTTTTAAAAATGGTTAAAGAAGGCATATCTAGATATTCGACATTTGGGAGACAAATCCAAGGGTGTTCTTGATTTTTTGATCGGATGCTTAGTTTGTTTTCAGTTAATAACAAAAGTTTCAAACTCATATCTGGAGTCATGCAGATGTACGCTTATTCCGAATGTGTATAACATTAAGCCATTTCCCTTTCAGGGTAGGCGTGACACTACCCGATTCGGGTAGTGTTTCTAGGTGGATAGTTTCTTGTAGTAAATAACTACAAGTGTGGGCTCACCATACCCACGATGTGTCAACAGCACTCAGTTTTCTCGAATGGTCACCCATCCATGTACTAACTGCGCCCAACGCTGCTTAACTTCAGTGATCTGACGAGAACTAGTTTTTTCAGCGTGGTATGGCTGTTGGCCAATTACGTAAAATGACGTAAAAAATTGCTTACAAAATTTAAAAAAAAAATCAAACGAATCCAAAGGTGTTTTCGGTTTTTTGATTAAATGCTTAGTTTGCTTATCATGTTTTGCAAAGTTTCGAATTATTAACAAATGATTTAACTGTTTAAACAATGTTTTAAAAAAAGGCCCACTTAGATATTTTGGAGACAAATTCCATCGTGTTTTTGTTTGTTGGATCGGACGCTTAGTTTGTTTATAACAATTTCATAACGTTAACAAATAATGTAATTGTTAAGAGAATGGTTGAAAAAAAGACGCACCTAGATATTTGGGAGACGAATCTAAAGGTGTTGTTGGTTTTTTGATCAGATGCATAGTTTATTTATTATTAATTACAAAAGTTTCAAATCCATATCTGAAGCGACGCAAATATACGCATATGTTGAATGACGTAGAAGAATTGTTAGCAATATTAAAAAAAAAAGCACACCTAGATATTTCCGAAACGAATCAAAAGGTGTTTTCGGCTTTTTTTATTGAACGCCTATTTTCTTTAGCATGCTTTGCTAAGTTTCAAATGATTGAAAAGTGATTTAATTGTTTAAAGAAGGGTTTTAAAACCAATGATGTTTTTGGGCTTTCGATCAGACTCTTAGTTTCATTATAATTATCTCAAAAAGTTTCAAATCCATATCTGTAGCAAACGTCAGGATCGTAAATATTTTCAGACTTCTAAGGGAATTATAAACTCGATGCACCCATTTAGTAAAAAAATTGGTAACTATAATTTTTTTAAGCAAAACTGATCAATAACTTTAAAGAGTGAACAATTAAAAATGTTGAAATTGAACTATCCAATTAATTATCTGTTTGTAATATAGAAGCGAACATGGATTTTATTTTAAGAGACTGTGAAAGAACAGCGCTAAAATATGAATTCTAAAACTAGACTCAAGCCAACGTTGAATTGGCAAAAGCAATTTCTTCGATTCCATTTTCTCTTTGCATTTCAAATTCAACGACAACTAAAATTAGGCCTGCACCATTTCGTTGTTTGCCAATTGGATTGGATTCGGGTCGATTTGATTGAAGGACGATCGAAATCAAGAGTATCCTCAATGTATTCCTGAGGTACTTATTAGATTTACATGTAGATGGCCCTCAAGCAGAGTCTCTCGGAGCATTTCCTTAGATAGTTCACACACCCTCCGGCATGATCTCGAAGTCGAAATCACCGAATCGACTTTAACTTGGAATAAATTAGAAGTTTCCGTTCAGTTAACGTGCGAGAATTCAATGATAAACGTATCTCACAAATTCCGAGTCAATTTAGAGGATAAATTCTGAGTTGGAAAATCCAGTTCAACTTTTTAAAACCGAGTCTTGAATCTTTTTATGTGAAAATCCTTGAATGTAATGTCTGAAGCATTTTAAATTTGCTGCTTTGTTCAGCAATCTTCTAGGGGTCGTTTTTTACCATAATTGGTTGTTATAAACCATTTTTAAGAGTTGATTTCAAAAGTTTCTAGGAAATTCGTATTGCCCGTTGTTAAGCTTGTTAGTGTTTGTTGGTTTAGGTTAACCCAGTGGGCACTGGGGCATTCTAAAGACATCCTCAGAATGTACCTCTATGTCATGTGACTTGACGTCTCTGAGACATTGTTTGGATCTTTTCATGTTTTTAACAGGTCCTCAGAATTTCCTCAAGACATCCGCCAAAAGACGTCTATAAGACACCTTTAGGACTTGTATTATCAGTACTTTATATTAGTACTGAAAATTGCTGGTGGTTTTTATTGATCATTGCTAGGTGTTGTTTTTGACGATTGCGAAGGTTGAAATTTCTGTTGCTAAGAATTGTTGTAACCCTTATATTTGACTTGCTGTGAAATGATAGATTTGACTAACCTGTGTCGTTTTGTCTCTGATTTTATTTTAAACAAATTAAACTTTTGATAAACTGAAATTTGAGAAAGTCTTGTATTTACTCGTTAACTTAAATTATATTGGAATGAAGTGATAAACCAATTATGTTTTTGAAAACTTCATTTATGAAATTTGTAAACCTTTCTTTAATAATTAACAAACTACTTAAACCAAATGTTTTACTAAGTCACGGCATAGGAAACTACGTCGGAAACTACGTAGGAAACGACGTCGTAATCCACGTCGGAAACGATTTCGTATACTACATAGTTTATTATCTTAATTTCCGACGTAGCTGACGACCTCGGATCCAGTCACGGTTCCGACGTAGTGCCCTACGTGATTTCCGACGTAGTTTACGACGTCAGAAACTTTCAATAAGGGCTGTTCAAAAACTATGTTTAGTATTCAAGAATACTTTTTTCACTTCGGAACCTCCCTTTTTGAGTCAAATTTTTTTCTTGGATTTCATTTGATGAACACTGAAAATAAACTTTCATCCAAGAAAGATGGTTTTTCAAACAAATAATTGAATTTTCAACAAAGAAAAAAATTAATCTTAGAATAGCAGCATCTAACACCAAATAGATGAACTTTCAAGCAAACGAGTGAAATTTTCAAAAAAATAGTTGAATTTTCAACTGAATGAATGAATTTTCAACCAACAAAGATGAATTTTCAATCAAAAGGTCAAAGTTTCAAAGCATTACAAAGAATTGTTTTTTACGTTTATATTTTCCATATGTGATGTCACATTCTGCGTTAATCCTCCCCCTCTATGTCACAATCCATCACAAAACCTGTTACCTTCTCCACCCCTGTCAGTGTGATGTATTTTGTGAACTGCCCTTAGGGTAGTATTGACGTTTCAATAAAGTAGAGAAAACTTTCTTCTTTTTTTTTTTTAAACATAGATAGTATAACGTAAACGACTATCATTTGATCCATCCCTTCCGTAGAAGACTGTTAAGAACCTTAATTCGAGAAGCCTTAAGCTCAAGATCGAAAGAGTGTAGGAACGACCTGATGCGAAATACAGATAGCCTCTATAAGAATCCTTACGAGAGGCAACGAAATTGCATTACTGTGATAGAAGAAGTTCAGAAGAGGGTGCAAAGTAGATGAACACAGAAAGGAAATTAAAGTAAAGACAAAGGGTGTTGACTTGAACGATTATTATTATTATTATTATTATTATTATTATAGATAGGCCGGTTTATTTGGGTTCCGTAGCACTGCGATTTAACTATTGTAATATGCCTTTATTTAAAAAACCTCGGTAAATCAAAGACTGTCTGACCACGACAGTCTTCACTGCTAAAGCATTATTTCAGTCCTCTAGCATCCACATTTTTATTGCTAAGCGTCTTCACTTCACCGGGTAAGGGCCTGTAAAATTTTTACTTCACTAAGATGGGCTTAGAATCACTCTATGAATTTAATCACATTCAGTGATAACCCGCTACTACATGCGACTTTATTAGAATTACTCGAATTTCTCTGGACATTTGGCCAGGGAATAGGAATACTGCAGAAAATCATCTTCTCGAGCATAGTCTGTTGTCTGACGGTCGGGTTTGAATTTATACATTTGACATCATCGAGAGTAAAACTGTACATAGTCATCCTCAGCGTCATATCTCCCACTCAACAGTAGAGGCCATCCATAAATTACGTTACAACTTTTGGGGGGAGGTGGTTCTGGAAAATGTTAAGATCTGTTACGTAATATTTTTAACAAAACAGCCTTATATGAAATCCGTGTATGAAAAACTATAGTATGTACATTTTAAGGGTGGATATTCAAAGTCGTATAACCGCCATTTCAAATTTTTTACGGGAGAGCGGAAAAACGCTCGCATTTCTTGTAAGCCAGTTACCGAAATGCAATGCTTCAAAAATTCTCACAATAAAACTATTGCGAATTTTGACTTGCTCTTGTCGCTGAAATGACGGCATCAGCTTAGAGTTCCGAAAAAAAAATAAAAACAATTTTGAAAAATTGGCTGTTATACGACTTTGAATATCCACCCTTCATTTAAAGTTTAGTAATTTTACATTCGAATATTGTAATAATGTTATAAAGACTTCATGCCGGTATAATTAGATTGGTAGTTTGATGTTTTTTATCATTCTGTTGAACGTATTTTACGGGATTTTATGAAAATTTCAAAGGATTTAAGTAATTTTAAAGGATTTTAAAGGCTCTTAATAAGGTATTTTGATGAATTTTCAAGGATCTCAAAAGATTTCATAGAACTTAAAATATTTCAAGAAATACCTTTGAATTTTATGTAATTTCGCGAGATTCTCAGGAATTTTATCATATTTTAATGAATTTAAAAAAATTTCATTCACAAGAATTGAGAGATTTCAAAGGATTTCAAGGATTTGAAGAGATTACCAAATATTCCAATGTATTACCAAAGATTTTTAAAAATGGAAAAAAAATTTTAGCATATTTCAAAAGATTCCAAGGAGTTTCGATAGATTTCAAGAACTTGAACAGATTTGAAGAAATTTTAAAAGACCGGAAATTTTAGGGTATTTTAAAAGAAATAAAGAAATTTTCAAGAGCTTGACAAAAATTTTAAAGAATTTTAATGATTTTGAGGGCCCAGGCGGAAAAATTATATATATAGTCTATACATAGTGTGAAATATTATATATAATTTTGCATTTGTTTTATATAGAAATTGATTAAAACAGATTAAAATTATATATAATGCTTCACAGTATATATAATTTTTCCGCCTGGGGGATTTACACAAATCCCATTTCAAAAGATATCATCATATTTCATGTAACTTTACGCGATTTTAAAGGATTTTATAATATTTTAATAAAAATATCAAATAATTTATTTAAAGAATTTAGGTCTTTCAAAGTATCTCAAAGATTCTAATACATTTTCAGTATTTTAAGGTATTTCTAAAGATTTTAAGAAATTGGAAATATTTCAGGATATTTTAAAAGATTCCAACAAATTTCAATGCATTTCAAGAAATTTTGAAGAATTTTAAAGATTTTAGGGCATTTTGAAAGATTCCAAGGAATTTTGAAGACCTGGCAAAAATGTCCATGACTTTTTAAGGATATCAATTATTTTAAGGAATTTAAATAAATTTCATGTTTTGAAGAATTTCCTAGAATTTCTGAAGATTTAAAAGGATTTTAAAGGACATATAGGGTTTTAGGATACTTTCAAAGATTTTAAGGAATTTCAATAAGTTTCAAGAAATTTCGAAGAACTTCCAAGATTTGAGGGTATTTCAAAAGTTTTCAAGAGATTTCAATAGATTTTAACGATTTAAACAGATTGAAGAGATTTTGAAAGACTCTAAAGTTTTCAGGGTATTTTAAAAGATTGTAAGGAATTTGTAAGAGCTGGAAAGAATTTCAAGGAATTTCCAAGGATATCATAGATTTTAAGGGATTTAAATTTTCACTTGGTTTAAAAGAATTTTCTATAATTTTTGAAGATTTGAGAGGATTTTATAGGACCTATAAGGTGTAAGATGTTTGAAGAGATTCGAAGGGATTTTTAAGGGATTTTGATTGATTTTATCAGATATACGAGAATTTCAGTAATTTTAAGAAATCTTGAAGCCTCTCAATAAGGTATTTTAATTCATTAGGACTTCAAATATTTCAAAAGATTTCAAGGGATTTCAGCAAATATATTTTATGTAAGCTCACGGTATTTCAAAGGATTTTATAATATTTTAATAGAATTTCAAAGAATTCATTCATAAGAATTGAGATATTTGTAATATTTAAAGAGATTTTCGATCATTTCAAGGTATTTGCAAAGATTTTTTAAGAATTTAATCGATTTTAGGATATAAAAAAATATCCACAAAAACAGTGTTTTCTCCCAATTTTTGAAATTACTACTACCCAGAAAATCATGTGAAATTTATTAAGTTAATAAGGCTTTGAACTACTTAATAAATACACCCTTAGATTTGGTGATCCATAAAATTCTGGAATTTACGGTAGCACATAGAAAACGGTTTCAATCTTCAAAATTGTTGTTAAAAATATAAACTTAATTGATGTGATAAAACATTTGAGAATATTGTATATATATATATATATATATATATACCATTAAACCATTTCCCTTTCAGGGTAGGCGTGACACTACCCGATTCGGGTAGTGTTTCTAGGTTTTTCTTGTAGTTATAAATAACTACAAGTGTGGGCTCACCACACCCACGATGTGCCAACAGCACTCATGTCAGTATTCTTGAATGGTCACCCATCCAAGTACTAACCGCGTCCAACGCTGCTTAACTTCAGTGATCTGACGA
>CAKNYM010052032.1:389761-461554 GCA_932195095.1 Andricus curvator
AAAAATAATGTGTCTTAAGTTGTGTCAATGTTTCAAAAGTTATATTATGTGATTACTTAGTGTCGTCCGAACCAAGCCTCCATCTACGCAGATGTAACCATAATAATACATAGGAATGGAAGTATTGGAGGAAAGGGAGATGGAAGGAAAATTACGAAGGATAAGTTTTTAAAAATTATATAGTTGATTCATAAATATTGATACAAATTCGTTATCAATTTAATGATTTTTGATTTTCTGACTCAGTTTTGGCCCCTATCCGTGGCCGGAATATTATTATTAAAAATTAATTTAAAAACAAAATTTGTTTGCGGTTTGAAGAATAAAATTAAATAAGTTTCAACCCCTATCCGCGGTTGAAATTGCATTATGTTTAAACTGCAAAATTTACAAACATAGCAATTTTTGAAAAAAATTACACATTATAATTAATTTAGGTCATTTAAACCGTTAACTGCATAAATTATAAAATGTATTGTCTAAGGCAGGACTGATTCATATAGCCTTACTGATGAGTCCGATGAGTCAGTCCAGGACGAAACAAAAATAATCCAAAATTTAATTTAATTTAAAAAGAAAAATTATATAATTCTTAAAAATTGATTGCAGAACAAAAATAAATACTAACGACCCTAATGCCAATTGAAAAAATCTTCTTTACAGTATGTTTTGTTGTTGCATTTTGAGGCCGTGCTCGAGCTCTCCGATAAAGGCATCGTCCGCAAGTGCCTTTGTGTTCTATTTGCCTTGGATTTTTCACTTTCCGCGACTAGTAAAAAATCGCAAGTCCATTTTCTAATAGAAATTGTTTGAAAAATCAATTTTTTATTGCAAAATATGAAAGAGCACATTATTTTTACCCAAATAGTGTATCTAGTTTATTCAAAATTTTATTCGATCTCAGAGTTCTTTGGGCAAAAAGTTTTTCTCGATTTTCTCAGTTCGAGTGAGATTGGACTTATGTATCTTTTTAGTTTGTACGGCAGAACAGTTGTTTTCACTTTGTTTTATACTTTTCGTTTCTTCTCTTTTGGGAAGTAGTCGCATTCCGTGGCTGAGGAAAATTTCTTCAATTGAAGTCTCCCGTCTTCAGTAGGTATAAATGCGTGGTATTGCAAAGTCCCTTTGATTGTCACTGCAGCGCCGAATCTGCTTTTCAGATCTTCAGCAGTGGCTTCGTGATCTTCCTTGTTACTAAAAATGATTTCAGTTTCCTTGCAGTACTTCTTTGCCCACTGAAACAAGGATGAAGCTTCTAGGATGCGATCTTCAGCGGAACATTGTAGGCTAAGCCTTGCTGCATTTTGTTTAACATTCCCCCCTGTGCTCACATGCTCATTGCTAATATCCTAGCTCATAAGGTAGATTTCGGAATTTCAGCTGAGTGGCATTACCATCCTACCGCTCATGGTAAGGGAGCATGTGATGGCATAGGGACGAATGTTAAACGAAATGCAGCAAGGTTTAGCCTACAATGTTCCGCTAAAGTTCGCATGCTAGATGCTTCATCCCTATTTCTGTGGCCAAAGAAGTACTGCAAGGAAACTGAAATCATTTTTAGTAGCAAGGAAGATCACGAAGCCACTGCTGAAGATCTGAAAAGTAGATTCGGTGCTGCAGTGACAATCAAAGGGACTTTGCAATACCATACATTTATACCTACTGAAGATGGGAGACTTCAATTGAAGAAATTTTTCTCAGCCACGGAATGCGACTACTTCCCAAAAGAGAAGAAATGAAAAGTAGAAAACAAAGTGAAAACAACTGTCACTAAAAAAAACGAAAGACTGAAAGAAAGGCAGATGGAAGAGGAGACATCAGCATAAAAAAATGTCCAAGCTTTGTATACCATTAAGCCATTTCCCTTTCGGGGTAGGCGTGACACTATTTGATTCGGTTAGTGTTTCTAGGTTGATAACTTGTAGTAAATAACTACAAGTGTGGGCTCACCACACCCACGATGTGATGATTAATTTTAGTTAATTCATGAAACCTCTTTTTCGACCTGACCACTTGTTCAATAACTTGATTTTCTGAAATTCAAAATTTTTTTAAAAAATTCATCAGTGAACGTAATGCAGGCATTCAAATAATGGCAGTTTTAGCCCTGTAAAATACAGAGAGCGATCAAATATACTAGCATATATTATTACTTTTCGTAAAAACAGTACCATGAAAGCACCACGGTGCGCCGCGGAGCTCTAGCGGCAGCGTCATGCGCGTACCGGAGTACTCAACGCTTATTTTCATGAATTAAAAATTTGAATCCCACTTTCTAATCTACATAATCTTATAGGAAAAAACCTAAGCTTTCTGTTAAGACCAAAAAAAAACAAAAAAACCTGTCTTATTTCGAAAAAAAGTCAAATTTATTTTTGACCTTTATTTTTGAAGGTCAAATATTTATTTTTTGAAAAAATGCGTAGCACCAATCGAATGGTGTGAAAAACTCTATCGAAACTGTACTGGACCAAATTTTTTTTATTGCTATTAGAAGAGTTAAAAATCGCCGAAATAGACGATATCCACGAAAATCCCAAAAATTTCACCCCCTACCCCTCGGTCAATACTTATCCGAATGACAAAATCTTTCCCCCAATAAACTACTATCTAATAGCACAAAGCTTTGCTTAAGTTTTACTTACATCGGACAACTTTCACTTTTTGAGTGGGTACACTTGAGAAATAACGCCCATATATATTCGGTGTTCATTCGTGCTAAAAATGTGGCTCAAACTAAAAAAAATGTTTGACAAAGTAGTTCAACTTACTACCAATTAGTTGACTTTTTAAACAAAAAAGCACACATTTTCTTCAAAATACATAAATATTTTACGAAATAATTGAATTTTCAATTCTAAAATATTCATTTTAAGCCAAAATGAAATATTTAGTTTTGAGTAAACAAACTTAAACGTCAACAAAAAAAACAACGAATTTTCTACCAAATAGTTAAATTTTGAAACAAAAGAGGAAATCTTCAAGCAAAAAAATCAATTTTCAACATAAAGTTCAACTTTCATCCAAATGCTTGAATTTTCCATCTAGAAATATGATAATAGCAAATAAAAAACATTTGAAATCAATAAAAAAAAGTCACAATTTCAACACAATAAATTGATTTTTAACCAAGAAATTTTATACCATAAAATACGAGTTTTTAAAAAAATACATAAATTTTCAACCAAATAGTTGAATTTTCAACTAAGTATTGTTTAAACAGTTCAGAAATTATTTCAGTAAGTAATTTAACTATTTTCGGTACAAAACTAATTTTTTTGGTTGAAATATCTTCTATTATATTTTTGGTTAAGAATTTCAAAATCAACTAAATATTTGGTTAAAAATGCATCTGTTTTTGGTAAAGTTTCAATCTTTTTTGTTTGAAAATTTCTTCATTTTATTGAAAATGCATCTTTGTAGGTTTTAAATTCAATTATTTTGTTAAAAAATCGGCCTGCTGGTTAGAAAATTCAATTTTTATGATAGAAAAATCACTTTTTACATTCTCATCCTAATGAGAAGGTATTGGTTTTATGTTAAATTTGACTTAGTCGGTTGTCATCAAATCTCCATGTTTTGAGACCCCCTGAGTCAGAAAAAACGATTTTTAGCAAGTTGTCTGTCTGTAGTCTGTCTGTAGGCACGATAACTTTCGAAAAAAAGGTCAGATTGGATTGAGCTTTGGCACATTTTTTTAAGCCCTAAAAGAAAAGGACAAGTTTGTGAGCCAGCTATATTCTATGTACGGCAATGCGTAGAAATAAAAAATCTAAACAATTTATCCTCGCAACTTTTTCCGATAAAAAGAAAACTATCAGAGTTATAGCTTTTTCAAAATCCAAAAAAAAACTAACGGAAGTCAACATTTTAAGTTAAACAACGCAGGATATGAAAGAAGAAAGGAGAAGAAAAACGTTGCTTTTTGCAAGCCCTACAAGGTTATCATAACAACTTTTAGAATTTTGTTGAAAAGTCCTAAATTCAACTTTTGACCACATGAAACATATAAAATAAAAAATTTTATTTTGCTTTCAGATTATGCAAGATACAAAAAAGATGATGAAACAAAAATTATCCATCGAAGAAAGATCTGCAAATTTGTTGACAATTATTTTTTTATAGGATGGGTAGTTTTTGTTTTAATTGTGAAAAATGACATTACAAAATAAACAAAAAATCAAATTTTTACATTCTCATCCTAATGAGAAGGTAATGGTTTTATGTAAAAAATTTAAAAATAGTTTTCTAGGAATGAAACAAACACTGTTTCACCAGAAATGGAAATGGAATTCAATGATAATGTGTTCCCTAAGGCCGATAAAGCTTTAAGTAAATAAACTTCCTTTTTGATCTAAAATCAAAACAAATTTAACAATCACTCAAAACGTAACGGGTTTTGTCTATTTTATAATATTTGCAAGTAAATTTCTTGTTTTTATCTAAGCCGAGCACGATGTGCGAAAAACCGAAAAAAGCCGCGTGCGATGAGGATGTGCTTTTTTTTGTTGGAAATAACCTTTTTTGTTGAAAATTCAACTATCTTCTCAGACATTTGTATTTTTGGCTTGACAGATTAATTTTTTTCAAGTTTCATTATTTTGTTACAAATTCGTCTTTTTTGTTTGAAAGCTCAACTTTTTCAATATTGATGCAGCTTTTTGGTTAAAAATTAATGTGCTTTTTTGTTGAGAATTCATCTCTTTCCATAAAAAATCTTTTTTCGTAGAAAATTTAACTATTTTTTTGGAAATGCAATATATTTCGACTTGAAGTTCTATGAATTTAAAGCGTTTTATATTGAATTCAATATAGCATCTATATTAATTTTATTGAAAAGAATTTCTTCTCCTATTATTTCCCTATTTTCGTGAAAAGTCATATTAGTCCTTCTCTTTTGAGAGTATTTTGGCTTTTAATTTGTAATATTTCAGTATTTTTAATTTTTTTTTTTTATTAAGGGAGAGAAATAAAAGGAGAAAAAACTGCGGTTTTTAAGGACAGGGGTCAAAAATAGCCCAACATTCGTAATGCAGTTTACCATACATCTTCGGTTATTTTTTGAAGAGGAAATTTTGAAAAACATACACGTAAAAAAATTAAATTCTGTAATTGAAGAAGAAGACTTAAAAAGAATACATTTTTGGAAACATACTTCTTTTTAATCCTTCTTGTGCAATTTTGTAACATATTTTGACATTTTTAGGAATATATATTTTGTCAAATTTTTTCTTCAAAATTCAATAAACAGATATATGAGGGATATATACTACGTGCAATCAATCTCAAAAATTTGTTTAGGATTCTCTACAATTGTATTTGGGTGAGTTTTATTCAGAAAATCAACTTAAAAATCATACAGTTATTATTGTTATAATCAACGATAGTTTAAATTTCAATACACCCAAATAGAATTGCAGAGAATCCTTCAAAGAATGAAATAAGGCCTTGATCATTAGGATTAAATAAGAATTGTAGCTTTTCTTTCAAGGGAAAGCAAGAACCAAAACTCTCAATAACTACTGCTAAATAAACAATTTTGACCTGAATTATTTTTTTCTGAAGTACACTTAGAAGCTTCCGTCAATATTTGCAGAAATTAATAATAAATCTATTTTGGGCGATTTTATGGATCATTTTAAAGATTGGCGACTTTTAAGATTGATTGTACGTATGTAGTGCACATCCTTAAGCCATAGACTTTGATGCCGTTCTCAACAGTTCGGTTCTTGTTCAACTCTAAAAAATCTTCGGTTAAATTATGGTTCTCGTTTTATGCACTTCATTGCAATTTCTCTACTTGTAAATGTATTAATGAAATCAGATTGGTCATTACATGGAATTGTTGACTCAAAATCGGTTATAAACCTAGTGAAGCACAAACGGCAGAACTTCTGTCACGTTCATAAATCGAACATAAAGTCTCACTCTTTAAACTTAACTTCACGTTTCGCGGATAAGTATGAACGCCCTATAAGAAGACGTTCTGAAGAGCGCCCGGTGTTTAATGGTTATGCCAGAGGCGTTAAGGTTTACGGCATATAAAAAGCCAGCTTCAACAGCGCAGTGGTGACTCTGAATTCGGTTGGTGTGTACGGCACTTATAAGAAAACTGTCAGAGTTTCACACCTCTCTGTACAGAAGAAGGAGAAGAAGAATCGTATAACGACGCGACGATAACTTGCGACGTTATCGGAAAAATGTATGAAAGAAGAGGTACCAGCAAAGGAAAAGATTTTATAACGGAAATTGCATTTATCGCCAACCAATATCTTACTTTTAGAATTTGTCTTTGATACCCACTAACTTGCACATTATATTCCAAGCACTTCGGAATATTTTGCAGAAGAAAAAACAAAGCGCAAAACGAAAATGCGGTAGAAAAATATTTATAAAATTGACTACAATCTTTTTAAGTGTGAATGGGACAAAATAGAGGGAGTTCTTCACTACAGTTTAATTATTGACATATTAGTGACATTTTCACTATTCTCAATGAAGCAAATAAAATAAGAAGTGACGAATTTGTTTTCCTTGTGTTATTAGCATAGCATTTTTTTCAACAGAATTGTCCAGCCTGATTCATAATCCTTCTTCATTTTATCCATTAGCATGCTTTTTAAAAACTAATTCATATTTATATGAAATATGGAAGCTTTAAATATTAGGTCTACAAATTTACCCTTTCCCTTTATTTTGATGTCTTGTAACTCTTGGCCAAACTTGAAATTTTTCCCGTCCTAAGGTAGTTTCAAAGGGCGAACTTCAAACTTTATCACACAATATAAAAAGCAGCGACCCCGCGGACTTAATCTAAAAAATCATTAGTGAATACAATGGCGTCCGGCAAGGAGCATTTGAGACACTGCATGCTTTTTTCATTCCATTTGAAAAATCATCATTGTGAAATTTCTAAAACCACTTTTTACACGTTTTACGTGTCACCACACCTTCTCCTAAGGCTGATCAAATAATTTCAATCGCTTCAGCTGCATTTTTTTCAATCGGGATGCAAATAAAATTCAGTATCTCAAATGTTTCTTGAACGAGGTTAAGTCCGCAGGGCTTAGATTTGATTAGAAGTTTTTTACTCAGCCGGTAAGAAAGTGTGAACTAAAATTAATTAAAATAATTTCAAATATGACTAAATTCACAAAGCTTTCAATCCAAAATAATAAAGTTTTTTCCACTTACGTTCCAATTCATTTTTAATTCAAACAGTGCATTCACTTTAATTCTGCTTAAACCAATAAGGATTTCTGAGAAAAATTTTAAACACTTTAATTCTTCGAAAACTGAAGTACAATTCATCCGGTTGGATTATGTGAAGCAACTCTGAAGGTTGAAGTCAATTTCATTCTATTTGATGATTTTTATGAATAATTTTAACTATATCGGTAAAAATTACCCGGTTTTGAGAATTCGGACAAATTTTCCGATGGGTACGAAAATTATGGTGATGTTTGTATATACAGTTATTAGTATCAAATGCTGATTCAAAATTTAGAAAGTGTAACTTTTGTTTAGGTCGAATTTTTGTTTAAATGAGCAAAAATTATATTTATAAACATTCAGTTAATTTTTATTAAAATTTAAACTTTTTGTAGTATTATGTATAACGAACAACCGTTACGAATTTTTCGTATAACTCACGCCTTTTTGGAAATGTACAAAGAGATATCTGAATGAAACTCTGAAAAAATTGTTTGATCTTGACGAGTTAACCAGCACCCTGTTAGAGCCCGAAAGAACTGACTAGATGATGAGGAAAAACATTGATTTTTTAGTGTTCATTTTTCATTTATGGTACTTTTATAGGCCCTGGATTTTTTGAGAATGTGTAAACAAATATTTGGGTTGGACCCTTAGAAAAATGTTTGGTCATGATGGACTAGTCAGCACGCGATTAGGGTCCGAAAAAACCGTCTGGATGAGACAGTAGACAGTCTAGACAATGCCCTAACTGGACGAGAGTCTGTTTCGATAATTTTCTACGCGGGGTTTTCAAGAATTGATCGGCCAATAGAGGATGTTGATAAGTATTTAATTATAGAGGTATTATTATCAAAACTAAAAAAATGGTTTACTACTACTATAAATGTTTCTTTTTCTGTTAAATAGTATTATTTGTTTCTAAAAGAAATAAGAATATGTATTTCGGGTTATTTTTTTAACGACTTATGTATTGTTTTTATTTATAATAATTGGAAAAACTCAAAATTGAAATTTTTCAATTTCGCAATTTGGCATGATTCAAATGAAGACATGAAATTGATAACTGGATAAGAACCAAACATAACATTATTTCTGTACTACATCATAGAAAATTCACTCAAAATTATAGAAGTATATGGTCATTATTCACTATATTTCAGGAAGATAAAAGCATTTTTTTCTAATTTTCTATATTTGAGAGCGGAAAACCCCATTTATCCTTAAGCAACTGACAATCTTATAATTTTAAAATTCATTTTTTTGAGTAAAAGGATAAATGTGTTTTACATATGTAATATGTATCGAGAAATAGTGTCCTAAATGACTCGAAATAGTTGAAAACATAACTTCAAGGAATTGATGCTTATCCAGTTGTCATTCTCATCTCTACAATTGTACTAATTATTCAATTTTAAATACTACTATCGTGAAATATTTTAAGAAAAAATTGTATAAATATAACTGCAGCACTTTTCAATTATATATTTCTTAAAGTCGAATTTGAAAATTGTTTAAAGTAAACATTTTGAATTATTCACAGTTAAACTTTAAGTTTCAAGGGCTTTTATTTCAAAAGTCTACTTTGAACAATTTAAAATATAAATATTATAAATAAGAACGTTTTACTTTAAAATTGTTCAAATCATCATGATCAAAAATGAAATCTTCATTAACTGGTAAAATGTTGAACCTTTCAGTTTGAAAATTTCCACATTTCCACGATTTACAGATATTTCAGATATTAATATATTTAATTCTGATTTGCTCGAATTTATAATTGCCAAATTTTAAATATTTGAATTTCAGGTTGTTGATTTCTGAAACCACCTAACCAAGAATGTTTCAGTTTTTGAAATTATAAGATACAATTTTCTTTTAATTGTAGCCTTCGTAAATAAAACTTTAATGCCTCCTTAATTATACTAATTGTAAATCTCTTTATAGATAATCAAAATAGTTAGGCTTTGCAACACATATTCTGCATTTGGAGTTCGTACTTTTTATCAGGTTTTCCACTTTATAATTTGGTCCCCATGGTATTTTTCACCGGAGTAACTTTTCCTCTATCCTATTTTACCCTTTCGGACTTTCCTCAACTCGTTTTATCCCAATTTCGTTTATCACCTTACGCAATTTGGTCCCATTCATTTTCCTTTATTCCACTCTATATCTATTCCGTTCTGTATTAAGTTTATTGTGTCTCCTACCTATCTTATATTTTCCAGTAAGGGGCCGTCAATGAATAACGGTACCAATTTGAGTGCGGGGGTGGTGGAATCGGGTCGCGCCAAAAACTACGGTTGGTAACAAGTGGTGAAGTGGGAGGGGCAGTGGAAGTAACGTTATGAAATTACATAACGTTTAGTACGTTTTCTAATAAGTAATTTTAACAAAGTTTGCGAATTTTCTGAAAGATGGCCCTGTAACGGTATAGTTCAAATCCTTTTTTGCTAAGTTATTCGTTTTTCCCTTGTTTTGAAGAAACTTCTTCTTTTTTCCCTCTTCTTGTTTTTTGCTTAAAAGTAAACTGAATTAATAAAACGCAATAAGAAAATTAAACCATTTTCTGTTAAAAGTTAACTTTTTTATTATGAAGTCTACGTTTATATTTTTTGTTTGAAATTCATCTCGTTTGGTTACGAATTTTACTATTTGATTGAAAATTTGATTAGTTTGATGAAAATACAACTATAGTGTTGACAAGTCACTTTCTTGGTTGGAGATCCATCTCCTTGGTTGAAAGCTTGACTATTTTGTTGAAAACTGGTTTTATTTTTGTTTAAAAATTCATGTTTTCCCGTTAAGCATTCAACCATTTTGATTTTCAACCAAAATTGATCTTTTTAGTTGAAAATTCAACTATTTGGTTAAATGTTGAACCCTTCTGTTGAAAATTAATTTTATGTTGTTAAATATTCACCATTTTAGCTAAAAATTTAAATCTTTAGTTGCAAATTTAACTATTTTGTTTAAAGTTTGTTTTTGTTTTTTTGTTGGGAATTAACTTTTGACTGAATATGACACCATTCGATTTTTAGCTGAAAGTTGATGTTTGAATTAAAAAATTATTTTTTCTAGTTCAAAATTCATGTATTTTGTTGAAAATTCTTCTTTTTTTAAAATTAAGATTGAAAAGAATTCCATTTTATCATGAATAATTTTTTCAAAATAAGCAGGAAAGAGATTCATAATCAAAAAATAAAATTCCAAAGCAACCTCACTTTTCGGCTCATTAAAAAAATAACATAATGAAAAAAGAGGGAGAAAAACGGAAAAAGTCAACCAAAAACCAACTTCTCACTTTTTCCATTCTCCGTCCTTTGTATACTACGAGGGGACCAACATGTTTCGAGGCCAATTTATACCTCCTCATCAGGGATTATTTATAGGGAATAACTAAAGGTATGAAAAAATTAATATACCTGTAAAGAAAATACTTTAATCAGTATTAATTAAAAATTAATTAAGTTAAATTTAATCAAAATTATTTATTGAGAAATTGATTGTTTAATATAATAGAATTCTTTCTATTATCTATTGAAAGAAAATTACTTTAACCAATTAATTACTATATCCATACTTTGTTATATCTTCAGGGGTCCCTGTTTGAATTGATAGCCTTGTTACCTTCTCTCTTTATGAATAACATCTCCATGAATTCTATCTTTTTCTGATTTTTTTCATGATAAAGAATTTTAATATCATTCCAATCAAAATCATGACCATGTGTAACCCTATGTTTTGAGTTTTTCAGTATTTATATCAAATTTTACTTCAATTCTTTTGTTTTTGAAACCAAAGCTAACATTTTTATTGATATCAAAAAATTTTTTCAGGAAAAACGCCATGAAATTTGCATTTGATCAAAAAGTCTTGTTTTAAAATTGTTGATCTTAATTCTTTACTAATTAAGTAAAATTGTTTGATATTTTTTACAGGTCTTCCCATCACATCAATCCCAGTACCCCAATTTCTGTCGATTTCGATAAAACCCATTTTCCTAACAAGAAACAATCAATTTCACAAATTTAAAAAAAACTGTTTTATAATTTTCTCTGATTTTTTAGAAAAAGGTTAACTCCCTGTATTTGTTTCCTTTTGAATAAATCCAAAGGTTCCGTATTTGTTTTTGTCCTTTTCAGACTTGGGAAAACACTATTTAAAAATTATAACAATTGTTTGAAACACAATGTAAATGTTACAAAACATAGTTTACAAAATTAATATAATTATTATTGGAAAGACATTTTGAAAAGTTGAAATTTCACTTTTATTTAACAACAATCGAAAAATTCAACTGGAACTGAATATTACCGATGTGTTGTGTATAAAGTCACGCCATATACTAACGTTGAGTTTAGAAGGACACTCTCCGAATTTGTCAGATTTTCAGAAAAGCTATCAGTAAAAGAGAGATAAGTAGGAAAAGAGAGAGAAAGAGAGACAACACATAGAAAGAATTAAAAACGAGGCAACTTTTTTTTGACATACTTTTACCCCTCTTATGGACCAGGGACTCAATATTTACGAGCTAATCAATTCGTCCCATAACAGAACACGTGTTAACGAAAATTTCGTTGATCTTCGAGAAAAGTGCAGTTTTAAAGAATTTCATACAAAATATTATATTTTGTATTTATCTAAAAATTATAAAAAGATACATTTAATTTAAACAAGGGGGTATTATAATCACATTATAATTAACAATTGATAATAGTAAATATTGATAAATATAAAAAATTTTTTAGTGAAAGAAAAAGATTTTAAAATTTGTTCACAAAAACATAATATAAAAATTCCATAACCTCCCCCCCCCACCCCCCCACTTTAAATTTTCATCAAAAAAATACTTTTGTTTATCTCTAAGTGAATCAGGTTTAAATTGAAAAAGGAATGTTATGAACAATTAGAAAATTTGAAAAACGGTTAGTTTTCTTAATTAAAATGATATTCAGATAGGTAAGAAGGAAGAAAATATTTTAAAAAATGTTACGTGAAAACATGTTTAATATAGATAATGTGAATATTTAGAGAAAATAGAATTTAAAGAAAATAATTTTTTTTTTAATTTAAAAAACCCAAATAATTCTTAAAAAACATTGAACAATCATATTCAAAAAAGGAGATCTCAGATACTCTAATTAAGTTTCTAAATAAAGTCAAATCACAAAAATTAATTATAAAGAGAGAATAGATTTGTCAAAATTGCCCATCAATTAATCTAAAATCAATTTAAAATTAAAATATCAAAAATTCAAAAAGTAATCCAAATAATATTTTCACTGAAAATAAAGGATAAATTAATTAAAAACATAGAAGGGAAGATAACAAGGTATGGTATACAAAAAATTTGTTTATCAAATAATGTATTAGTTAAATATTAAGGTATTCAATGGTACATGATAACATTATGCAAATATTTATTATATATGGCATCTTCCTCAGATAACCTTTTGTTATAGGTAACGAGGATATAAAAACTTATTTTTGATAAGTATCTGGGTGATATATAAATTTGGAAATTATGTACATCCTATTAGCAACCTTATATTTGGATAAGTACCAGATTTGTTTTTGTCCTTTTTAGACTTTGGAAAACACTATTTAAAAATTATAACAATTAGAAAATTAGTCTTCTTGGCTAAAATCCATCCTTTTTGGTTAAAAATGAAACTGTTTGGTTGAAAATTAATCTTTTTTTGGTTGAGGATACAACTCTTAGGTTGGAAGTTCGTCATTTTTAGTTGAATTCCTTTTTTTTTGTTGAAAATTCAACTATTAGTTTGTAAAGAACTTTTGCGTTGATAATTCAACCAGTTGGTTGACAATTTATCCTTATTAGTTCAGAATTCAACAATTTTCTTGAAAATTGAAAAATTTTATTGAAAATTTGCCCTTTTTGGTAAAACAGTTATCTTCTTGTTGGTAAATTCATCTTTTTGATTTAGAATTTAACTACTTAATTTTTGGTAAAAAATTGTACTATTTTGTTGAAATTTCATGTTTTTGGGTAGAAAGTTTATCTTCTTCTTGAAAATTCATTCATTTGGTTGACGATTCAACTATTTTGTTAACAATTTGTTCTTCTCGTCGAATTTTGGCTGGTTGAACTTTCTTTGTTTCTTTTTTTGGTTATAAAGTAATCTTTTAAATTGAAAATTCAACTGTCTGCTTGAAAATAGATTTTTTTTTTTGAAATTCATCTTTTGCTAGAAAATTAATCTTCTTGGTTAAAAATTCAGCTATTCGATTAAAACTTCAACTACTTTGTTTAAAATTTTATTAAATTGTTGAAAATTCAATTACTTTGGTAAACTCGTCCTTTTGGCTTGAAAATTCAACTACATATTTGGTTTATTATGCAACTGTTTTTGGTTACAATTTATTCTTCTTTGTTTACAAATTCGACCATTCAGTTGAAAGTGCATCTTTGTAGACTGAAACTTCATCTAATGTGTTAAAATCATCTTTTTAGGTCGAAAATTCAACTGTTTTGTTAAAAATGTGTCCTTTTAGATTAAAAATTCATCTTTTATGGTTGAAACGTCATCTTTCTTGGTCGAAAGATGAATATTTCGTTGTTGAGGCAACTGTTTTTGGGTAAAAACTCATTAATTTCATTCTTGAAAATTCCTCTTTTTGGGTTGAAAATTGATCTCTTGTGGCAGAAAATCTTAAAATCTTAAGAATTTAAAGTTTCATGCTGAATTCAATATTGTATCTTTATCACTTTTATTTAAAAGAATTTACTCCCCTATTATCTTACTATCTTCGTGAAATACTTTGAAATCGGACTTAGATTATGAACTTTCGCGAATGAAAATCAATTTATCGAGATAAGCAGAAGGCTTACCTTTGAAGGTGAATTCAATTAAAATAGCGGCCTACCTCAGTTAAGAGAAAATCAGGAAACATGAACACGTTCAAATTTGTTAGGGGGAAGAGCATCATAGAAAGGTCATTTGTCTTCTTCGTTCACTGAGCCGCTTTGGGCACATACTTACCGTATGGACTGACGAAAGCAACCAATGGCAGAATTGCGACAGCCGAGAGCGGGAATGATAGATGTGAAACAGTCGCCTCGCATTCGTGCTTTCCCACGTCACTTAAATTCGTACCTATTCCTAAAATTCTCTTGCGACTCCTTATTCGCAAAATCCGGTACAATTTCTTCACTTCACAGTGCATTTGTGCAATTATTACACCAAAAACTATATTAGTATAACGAAACTTATCTGGTGATTCTACCCCTTCTGGACACTTTTTTATTATATTTTACACAGAAACAAAGAACAGATTCGAAAATTTGAATCGGTTCAAAGCTTCAGTGAATCCGCAATCTTAATTAGTCATTTCTGATAGAAACAGATTCACTAAGAACTCAAATGTATCGTTTTATTTACTTATTCACGATCTATTTCACGAATATGTTTTATATTTGTTCAAAATGAAAATGCATAACAGAATCTGACACACTGATATATAATTTGTTTCAGTCGCTGCTAATTTAGAATTTTTAAATGTATGAAATATGGAGCATAAAATAAAAAATTTGTGTCCGATTAAAATATGTCTAAAGTGAATGAAAAAAGTGTTCTTCAATTGGATTTTTCACCTTTACGACGTCTGATTTGGGGTTAGCAGATTAACATCATTGAAATTTTGAGAGGAATAGAAACGATTTTCTATTGTAGAAAAACCTCCATAAAACGCATAGTTTTAATTTATCCAATTCTTTTATGATACTTTTTACTCAGTTTTTCATGCAGAATAAAACTTTTTAAAAAATAATTTAAAATATGTAAAACAAATTTCCCAAATTTGAATGCTACCTATGTCAAAAAGGGGGCTATACTTTGTTTTCGTTTTAAGTATAAAATGCTTTAAAATCATGAGAAAAAAGTATGCTGCAAAGAAATGTCCAGTGCAATATAACTTTCAGTTTGAAAAAGATTGAGGACCATGATAGGCAATCAGTCTTGCCATAATCGACTTTTTCCACTGTATGTTCACTAGGGTGGTCCATATTTTTTTCTCATGAATTTTCGTGCTTATCCCCTCGCTTATCCCCGCAAATTGGTTGGAATCAACAAAAAAATTAATGCGTTTTTCTTAAGAAATTATATTTAGAGGTCCTGAAAGCCCCACGAGGTTTAACACGTATTTTCTATAATAAAAAATACGTTTTTGTAAATTTTATTCGAAATTGTCAATATCAGGGTATCGAGTTTACCCTCGAGATTTCTTTTAAAAATTAGCCAAAGAATATAAAACAAAAATTACTTTTTGAATTTCACCCCCGTAAGTCTGTTTTATAGGGTCCCAAAAACCCTAAAAAGTGACAAATTGTATGTTGCGAGTTTTTGGCGCTATTTATTATTTTGTGTGGCCTCTTCTAGTAAAAATGTTTCTTATACATGAAATATCACTTTTCGATGATAATCAGATGTTTAAATAAATTGTTTAAACAGTTTATTATTGTTTATATTAATTTTCTCGCAGAAATTAGTTACAAAGTCGCCGTTTTTTCGAATTTTTGAACTTTTCAGTTCGAGCGAGGCAACAATCAATTAAAGTTGACGAAACTAATTTTTAAACCATTTATTATTATTTATTACAATATTCTCCTAAAACAGTGCTAGAAATGTATGGTTTTTCTGAAATGTTCAGCTTTTCTTTGATTCTTCAGTTATGAACAAATAATAACTGAATATCAAGAAGAATAAATTTTAAAATAGTATTCCATTTTTTCAAATAAAGTATTTTTACTTATTTGCTCATGTTTTTAAAATATTAATTGAAACAAAAAGTCTATCTTGAATTAGAGATAAATACAAAGGATGGAATAATTAGGAGTAGGTGGGAGGAGTGGGTCTGTAAATTTTCTGTATAAATTTAGTTTTTAATTACAAGAAATTGATTACAGAGCCTTAAATAAAAATTTTAAACTGTACACTCTTTATTATCAGCCCCCCCTGACCCTTTTACAAAAAATGAATTAAAAGGTTCTTAATCAAATGATTGATGGCTATAAATATCTTATGTAAAATTAGAGGTAAATTAATCATTCTTGAGTTTTTATTTTAGAAAAAAAATCCACAACAGAAAGAGATTGCTTAACAAAAGGATTTTCTTTGATGTTTACTTATCATTTGTTCACAACTGAAAAGCCAATAAAGTTGTAAATTTCACATGAAAACAGCAGCCTTATAGCATTACTTTGAGACAAGATAGTAATAAACAATAATAAACTCTATAAACAAATACTTTATTGACTTGCATTGATTATTAACTCACTCTGACAAAACGTTTGACAAAAAGTTGGACGTTTCACAGAAAACCGCAACTTTCTAGCCTAAATTTAAGAGCTGATAGTTATAAAAAACAACCAATTGTTTAAACAATTATTTTTCATCAGTAATTGATTTTCAGCTTAAAAATTGAAGTATTTGGTTGGAAATGCAACTGTTTTTGGTTGAAGTTTTATTTTATTTTTAATTTCGACTATTTGGTTGGAAATTCATCTTTATAGTTAAAAAATGCAAGTATTTGGTCAAAAATTCAACAATTTTGTTCAAAATTTATATATTTTGTTGAAAATTCTAGTACCTTTTTTGCTAAAAAAAATCATCTCTTTTGGTGAAAATTTGTCTATATGGACAGGAAATGAAACTGTTTTTGGTTCAAGTCTAATATTTTTTGTTTGACAATTCGACAATTTTTTAAAGATTCAACAATGTGATTAAAAATTTAACTATTTATTAAAAATGTTAATATTTTGCTAAAAATACAATTGTCTTCTAAAAAATTTAATTATTTGGCTGAAAATGAAACTGTTTTTGGTTGAAGTCTAATATTCTTTGTTTAACAATTCGACAATTTTTTGAAAATTCAACAATGAGAATGAAAATTTAACTATTTTGATACAAATGTTAATATTTTGTTGAAAATTCAAGTATTTTTTTAGAAGGTAATCTTTTTTTTTGCAGAAAATTCGACTATTATATTGAAAATTCGTCCTTCCAATTTTAAAATTATACTTTCATGGTAGAAAAGTCATATTTTTTGGTTGAAATGAATAAATAATTACGAAATTGAAAAAAAATTTTTAGACATTGTTTTATTTCTTTGATAAAAGATTTTGTGTTAAAAGTGTTACAAAAAATAAAATGCTAGTCTTTGAATATTAATTGTCAGGAAAAATGAAAAATTGGTCAGGAAAAAGTCATGGTATTTGAAAATAAATGTTTGCAAGCACCCTGTTGACTGTTATAAAATTAGAGAACTAAAAATTTTAGACAACCTCGGATTTCTCTCTCGATTCTGGCAAATAATAGTACATTGTGAAGCTAGGAGTGAAACAGTCTTTTTATCCCAGCGTGAGTTTTGCAAACATGCGAGGATAAAAAGACGTTTCACTCCTTGGTACACACGATACTTTATGTCACAAAGGTATGATTTACAAGTTTATCACGTCTGAAATTTGAGGTTAGTTTGACGCGGCCATAATTGTACACGGTCGATTGCGAATGCGCATGCGCGCAGTCCAATAATGAGCCCATAATACTCCTAGGAATATTATGGACTCATTATTGTACTGCGCGCATGCGCATTCAGTCCCGTTTTGTAAACGGCTACGTTAAGAACTAAAAAGGCGCTGATAAAACACGTAAATCATGCCTACGTTACATAAAAGAATTTACTCTCTTGGAATGCAAGAATTAAATTAGAATTCAGGTGATAAAAAGTCTATAGGTACGGGGACTCGAACCCCAAGCACAGGGGCGCAGATTAATAAGCACGCCTTAACTGTCACGACCAAATTGTTTATTGTTGCAGAATGCCTAATTATAGATGGGATTTCAACCGTTATGAAAGTAAAATATTGGTAAGTATTGGATCTAATACTCTTTTTCGCAAATAAGTATAGAAAATCCAATTCTTCTTTGCAAAAAAAGTACTGGATCCTATACTTACCAATACTTCTTTTGCATAACGGATAACTCCTAAACTTTAATTTTCATTTTAAATTTGTTTAAATTATTACACAAGTTTCAAAATTGATAAAAATTAAATAACAGTAGCTTCACAACTCTTTTAACTTCTTTTCTCAGAAAAAAATTAGCCTGAATTCAGAATTTTCTTTACAAGGGATTCTATAATGAAATGAAAAAGTGTACTCTATTTGATTAACGTCTCGTATTCTCTTAGCACCTAGAGAATGCTCTTATAAAAAGAACAAGCTAGGTGGCTCAAACGTTAGTAAAGTTGTTCTCTTCGTCAATGTGTTTGCTTCTCTGTGCCTTGCAATGAGTCTGTTTCCAGTGATAAAAGCGACCGCGAATATTTGCATGAGAGTCATTAACTAAATCGAGTACAATTTGCTGAAGGAGAGACAGATCTCTGTTTGCGCGTAACGGAAGTCACGAGTTTGTTGTGAACATTCGCACCGGAACTCAATGCGGGTTTACAAAGGAAGTGGTCGGAAAATCCTAAATGGCATGAGAATTCATTTCCTAGAGGAAATGGATTAAATGCTTTCAAATTCGCTTCAAAAAGTTCTTTCGAGAATATCTTTCTAAAATATTCAATACTTTATATGGGTGAAAATAAAAAAAATCAATGCAATTCGCATAGACATTTTTTGTTTAAAAAAGGTATTTCGTATTCAAATAAAACACTTTTTTTCTCTCAGTTCTTGAAATTTCGCAAAATACCCTGAAATATTTCAAATCCTTTGGAATCACTTCAAGTTATGAAATCTGTTATATGTACCCTAAGATATTTCAAATCCTTAAAAATCTTTCGAAATCAGTTTGAATTTTTAAAGCTCTCAAAAATTCCTTCACGTTTTTAGAAATATCCTAAAGTCTTCAAAGTTCATTGAAATTCTTTTAAATTTTTGAAATCTATTGGAAATTCCTTGAAACATTTTTAAATACCCTAATATATTTCAAGTGCTTAAAAATCTTTTGAAATCCCTTGAAATTTTTGAAAGCTCTCGAAAATTATTTTGTATTTTTAAAAATACGCTAAAATATTTTAAATTCTTTGAAACCTTTTAAAATCCCTTGCAACTTTTCAAAGCCTTTACAAATTTTATGTAATTTTCAAAAACACCTAGAAATATTTAAAATCCTTTGGAATCACTTCAAATTATTGAAATTTATTAAATGTACCCTAAGATATTTCAAATCCTTTAAAATCTTTTGAAATTCCTTGAAATTTTGTCAAGGTCTTAAAAATTCCTCCAGCATTTTTTAAAATACCCTGAGGTCTAAAAAATTCTCGGGAATTTCTTTAAATTATTGTTTCAATTGGAAATCCCTTGAAATCTTTTCAAATATCCTAAAATGTTTTAAATCCTTTGAAATCCCAGTAAATTACCGGAATCAATTGAAAATCCCTTCAAATGTTTCTGAATACCTTGAAATATTTCAAATCCTTTAAAAATCTTTTGAAATACCTTGACATTTTTTTAAGCTCTTGAAAATTATTTGGAGTTTTTAAAAATACCCTCAAATATTTCAAATACTTTCGAATCACTTCAAATTATTGGAATTTATTATATGTACCCTAAGATATTTCAAATACTTTACAATCTTTGAAATCCCTCGAATTTTTTTAGGGCTCTGAAAAATTCCTTAGAATTTTGGAACATACCCCAAAGTCCTTAAAATTCTTTGAAATCTCTTTAAATTATTGACTTTAATTGAAAATTCCTTGGAATCTTTTGAAATATCTTAAAATATAGAAAATTCTTTTAAATCTTTAGTAAAACCGTAAAATAATAAAAAATATTAAAAATCCCACGAAATCCCTCAATTTCTCTTGAATAAATTCTTTTGAATTCATTAAAATGTAATAAAATCCCGTGAAATTACATGAAATCAGACATTTACTGGAATCCTAAAAAAACGTATGCATCCATTTATACGCCCATACATTGCAAGTGTCCTAAATGCGTTATTGCTTAGTTTCTAAAATTAAAAAAAAAATTATCTTGAATGCTCAAAATTGAAAATTGGCAATTTTGATCATTTTCGATATTGGAACTATTTTACTTCGGAAGTTTCTATGCACTTCAAAATTTAAGTTATTATTTTGTGAGTTTATAGTTTACAGTAATCGTAACTTTTTGTTTAAATTTTTTTCAACTATGAAACTGGTAATCCATTAAATGTTTTTAAATTTGAGTGAAGGATCTAAATTTCAAAGTTTTCTAAACGTGAATTTTAATAAAAATATGAGTCTTTAATTCTTGCAGTTATCGAATTCAAACGTTATCAGTTTACAATGCTCTAAACCTAAATATTTTAGTTTCAAAATATGTTCATCCTCCAATCCATTTTTTAAACAAAAATTTTAGAAGAAAGCAAATAAACTTTAATGTATAGAACAGACAAATTTTCATAGAAATATATGTTTCTCAAGTTACATACCAAAAATTTAAATGCTATTTATGTTCACAAAAATCAGCTGAATATTTTGACAATGTTTGTCCCATATTTGAACTGAATTTTGAACAAATAAGGGCTTGACTTCTTCAAATATTTGATTTACTAAAAAGTTATATAATTTCGGAAATAATAATAAAGAAATTTCTTGTTTAATTTCATTTAATTTCTTCAACTTTAATTCTTGAGATTGATTTTTTATCATTAAATATTATTGTAACTGGGAGGTTAACTGGATTTGCGATGATTTGTGACGCACGGTGAGGAGGGTTCAACGCATAATGTAACATTAGACATGGAAAATATAATTGTGAATAACAATTTTTTAAATGTTTGTAAGGATCAAAATTAGTGATTTAATTTTACAAATAAAGCATCTAAATATTTAAGATAAGATAAGACTTTATTTAAGATAAGAATATTAATAAGATAAGACTATTCTGCCGTCCAAACTAAAAAGATACATAAGTGACATTTTTATGAAAAATGAGTTTTTGGTATCGTTGGATTCGTAAGAAAAAGCTGCGTCTAACTGTGTTAATAAAAATTATTAATTAATAATATTTATTGCAAAAAACGATTGTTTATAATTGAGGAAAGTCGAAAAAGTTGAAAAATACAACATAAAAAGATACACAAAGTACTTTGCGTGTCCTAAAATTTGTATAAGGCATGTAATACGTCATAAGCATACAAATCAAAAAGAACCTAAAGAACTTTGTGTCTTTTTTGCCTTGTAAAAGTGACCGAGTGCGGAGCGAATTTACAAACGAAAAGAATCGCTTGCCCTTACGTATGTTTTAGCCTTGCGAAATAGCTCGGACTCTGATCGGAAATCCAAGGGAAATAAGTCCCGGCTAGATTCGGCTATACATTAGCGACGATCGTTCGGGTAAGTTCGGGACAGCCGCTGAACACACAGTGTCCCTTACGTATGTTTTGTTGTTGTATTTTGAGGCCGTGCTCGAGCTCTCCCATAAAGGCATCGTCCGCAAGTGCCTTTGTGTTCTTTTTGCCTTGTATTTTTCACTTTCCGTGACTAGTAAAAAATCGCAAGTCCATTTTCTAATAGAAATTGTTTAAAAAATCAATTTTTTATTGCAAAATATGAAAGAACACATTATTTTTACCCAAATAGTGTATCTAGATTATTCTAACTTTTATTCGATCTCAGAGTTCTTTGGGCAAACAGTTTTTCTCGATTTTCTCAGTTCGAGTGAGATTGGACTTATGTATCTTTTTAGTTTGTACGGCAGTATTTAAGATAAGACTTTGCGCTCATTTCCCTTATCCCCCTCTTTTCTCTTTTTTCTTAAATTCCTCGTTTTTTCTACCACATACCATTTTTCGTTGAAAGTTAATTCTTTTAAATTAAAATGTGTAATGTTATATTTATTGGTTAGAAATTATCTCTTTTGATTAAAAATTATACTATTTGATTGAAAATTTAACTATTTTATTGAAAAAAAAAGGTTTCAGTTAAAAATTATTTTTCTCAACTGAAATTTAACTTATACATTTTTTACTGAAAATTGATCATCGTTAGATAAAAATTCAACTATTAAATCTTGCATTGAAAACTCAACCACTTGTCTGAAAGTTGAAAAAAAAAGTTATCTTTTTTGCCGCAAATTTAACTGTTTTGTTGAAAATTTGTCTTTTATTATGGAAAATTTGTCCTTTCGGATTGAAAATTCAACTGTCTTATTCTAAAAAGATTCATCTTCTTGGCTTGAAAATTTAACTATTTTGTTTAAAATGCAACTATTTTTTGATGAAGTTCAATCTTTTGTTTAAGAATGTGATGATTTGTGACGGTGAAGGGGAGAGGTGGAAAAAGTGGTCAAAATAGCATTACGTACTGTTTGAAGGACCCATATAATATGTTAGGTACAAATAAATGGTGTAGAAGAATTAAAGATTTCAAGTCTCATAATTTTTTTTACCCACCAGATGTCAATTAATCCTTGGAGAACGTTTTTCTCGCTTCGCTTGTTTTTACGAGGTCATTTTTTAGCAAACCCCTTTCCTATTTCCCTCCCTCGTAAACAGAATTCAGCCAAAAAGGTTTTACTCACGCTTTAAGACTACTTCAATAAAATCCAAGCAAATAATTATTTTACAAGTTCTTAATGCATTAAAATAAGAAGACTCAACTTTGTTTACCCTGCAGTGTTCAATCTTTAAGCATGCAGGCTTCAAAATTTAAATTTTTCATATTTGAAATATTGAAAATTAAAAATTATACAAACATTTAAATTTTCAGCCGTTCGTATTGGTCTACAACAATTTGATAATAATCAATAAAATAGAATCTTATATCATTTTCCACAAATTTGAATTGTTGAATATTATTTTAAAATTGGCAGTACATAACTAGATAACCATCATTTTTTCGAGAACGAGGTTATTGCATAACAAATCCTAAAAAATGAAACACCGTTGTGTTGAAAAGATTTGTTCCGAATTCTAATTTTTCAATTCTGTAATAAAGAAAAAGCGATTTAAATGTTATTTAAAAATTTAGCGCAGTAATATTTTTCCTTCCCTTCAGGATATTTTTAGCATTATTATTGTTTATTGAAAAAGAAAATTTATTTTA
Organism: Andricus curvator; assembly: GCA_932195095.1. Lineage (NCBI taxonomy): Eukaryota > Metazoa > Arthropoda > Insecta > Hymenoptera > Cynipidae > Andricus > Andricus curvator. Next base: position 413,036 of record CAKNYM010052032.1, read on the forward strand.
TAGTCCGTTTACCGAACAATCGTCTATCTCAGTGCGATACCATCAGTGCAAAACCGTCACAGTAAATTTTGAACTTCTCAGAACATGAAAATTTGTTTAAAGCAAACATTTGTTATTCTTATTCAGCTTTTGAATATTTTGGGAGCAAATTTTTATTTTGTTGAAAAATTGAAAAATCGATTTTCAATCGCTACTGAAACCCGACTTTCAAAACCTGTGAAATTGTAACCTTAAAATTCTTAATACTTGAACGTTTTACTTGGAATTCCGATTTTGTTGGTTATCTATAGTTCTCTACTGCCACCTTTCAAATATTAAATTTAAGTTCAATAGTTGTCTATTTTTCACACGATCCTATATCAAATATTTGAAATATTTTTAACACTTTCAAGTATACTGAAATAAATATTTCAATTCACGTCAATAATAATTTGCATGCATAGCTGGCATAGATAAAGTGTTATATGGAGATGCTTTTACAACCTGTAACATCTAGAATATAAATTTCGATCGTAATTGATAATACATCGAATCCTCTCGTGGTACTGCATAGTTAAATGCCTTCCACAGTAATCATGATTTCCCTGAGATAGAGAACGATAGATAACGCTTCGACGATTTGCATTAATGACCGATTTGTAAACCGACATGATGATTTATATAGACCTTCACGGTTTTACCCATTTGTCAATATTGTACTGCTATCAGATCACATCATTATCCGGACAATTTTTTTTTTCAGGAATACAAACACAGTTGGAAACTGCCATTTATCTCTATTTTACTGAACTCTCGTAACTCCGGTCTTCCTCTATTGATCCTCCCCGATTCCCAAATAGAAATAAAAATATTTCCTGGATAGAGCAGAATTATTTTTTATCTAAGCATGAAAGTAGTTTCATGACCGAAAATATTGGTCCAGTAAATATGTTAAGGCGGTTCGTATTGGACTCGTAAAATAACATTATTGATTATCCGTTCATAAATTTGAGTGATTTTACTCAATAATATATTCCTAGCTTCCAGTTGCACAGAAAAATGTGTAACCTAAAAATGCTCAAACAACATCAGCCGCTGTTAAAAGGCAAAGGAATTATTTTTCCTCGAGCTTCCCCTGTTCTAATTTCCAAATCTAAACAATTATCCTACATTTTTTGACAGAATTAAAAATTTTTTAAGTTGGAAATGGCATAAACGGAAAATGAAGAGCTCTAATTTGTTGGGTTTTGATTGGAATACTCCATTTTTCTGCTTTAAACCGAAGAATATTTTCATCTCTATAAAAGTTTGTTAAAAATACTCTTTCCATACCAAATCTCATCCTTTTAAATATGAAAACATTTTGGTTACTTTGCATATGATTTTTCATCATAGTTATAAAACTAAGAGAGGAAATTATTAAAGGAAAATGGCATATGTATGAGAGATATTTTGATATGGGTAAGGACAGGAAGAACCCCAAGAAAATTAGAGTGAAAGAAAAGCTTCCTGCATAATTGTCTAAAATAACCAAATTTCCGCATTTTGAAGAACTGTTAACAAAAAACAACACATCAACAAATCAAATTAAATTTTTTTATGCTCATCTTGATTTCAAGACCTTCAATTTTAGCCATTCACGGAAAGAATAGGACAACTAGAAAAGCTTTTATCATATACTCGTAATGGTCTAAGAAACGAAATTTCTTAATTTTTTTATTTTCTAACCTCGGATAACAAAAAATATCACTACCGGTATATAAAATTTAATTTTTAATGAGCATCTACATGCTAAGACCTTTAATTCCATATTCGTCGAAGAAACAAAATTTCCTCACTTTTATAATATTGTTTATCCATTCATAACAAAAATCCATTTTATGAGACGGCAAATTTTATTTTTCAATGCATATCTGCATGTCAAGACTTTCAATTTGAGCCATCTCATGAAAAATCGGACTGATGAAAAAGCTTTTAATATGTATTGGTTTAAACAAAATTTCATTATTTTCCTTATTTTTGAACCTATGATTATAAAAAAAACAACACTGTATCATAGGAAATTTTATTTTTCAATTCACATTTACGTGTCAAAATCTTCAATTTGAGACGTCCGCCAAGAAAACTGAACTAAATGAAAAACTTTCAGTACATTGGGCTGAAAAATACAATTTACCAATATTTCTGATTTTTAACCAGAGATGTAACAAACAATAATATGACATAGCAAAAATTATTTTGTAATGCGCATCAAAATTTCAAGATTTTCAACTTGAACCATCCCTGAGAAATATTGGAATAAAAGTAAAGTTTCCAGCATAGTGGTTTAAAAAACGAAACTTCCTCATTTTTTATATTTTTCAGCCACTGATCACAACAAACAACACTTAAACATAGTACATATTATTTTTAAACCTAAATGGACATGCCAAATGCTTCAATTGGAAACATCTTCGAAGACAATAGATACAAGAGAAAAGATGGCAGCAAAGTTGTCTGAAAAATTAAATTTACTCATTTTTCAATCTTTAACAAGAAACGAACATCAGTATGAAATAGAATTTTTTCACATCTACATGCCACAATCTTCAATTTGAGTCATCCCCGAAAGGAATAGGACTTATACAAAAGTTTCCAGCATAGTCGGCTAAAAAACGAAATTTCCTCATTTTTCAATCTTTAACAACAAGGAAATTAGTAGGGCATAGCAAATTTTATTTCTCAGGGTACATCGACATTCTAAGAGTTTCAATTGAGCCCTCATCAAATAAATCAGCCGAATAGAAAAGTCTCCAGCATATAGTCGACTAAAAAACGAAATGTTCTTATTTTTATTTTTTTTTCAATCTTTAATCACAAAAAAATAGCAATACATAAAAAATTTAATTTTTTATGACACATCTGCATGCGAAGACCTTAAGTTTGAGAAGTCTTCGAAGAAAACCTATCATTTTTAGGGTATCATAAAGCCAGTACAAAAAATAGCGCTCGCTATTAATGTATATAATGATGAAGAAAAAGGTTTACCATAGAATAACAACATTTTTAACATCATTCTTTTCTCAATAAGGAATGTTTATAGGATTTTAATTTTTAATTTTCTACAATTTTAAGATACATACATTTAGTATTTATTTATAAATTCTGCTTTAATTGCAGCATTTTGAAAATAATAATATTAGATAATGGCAAATTGATTTTAAGAATTGAAGTTAAATAAAACCTTTTTTTTACGTGCAGTGTAAAGTAGTTTTTGAACGGCCTCATATTTGTAAATTTCAACATCTGTGAAATAAATAATAGAACAATTCAATCTATCAAATGTAATTTTTACTCTTGGGCGATTTGGTACATTTCATATAAAGGGATTTTATTTTCGTTTGTTATTTTTAGTGGCTAAGGAATGAGATTTTGGAAAGAGGGATTTTTATCAGTTCGATAAGGTATTGATAGGAAAACGTGAGAAGCAATTGAAAAATAATGATTAGGTCAGACGTGACTCACGTGAGTGGCCATAGTGGAAAGAGGGGAATGATCGGTTGTGGTGGAGGTGTTAAGGATGGCCAGCATTCGACCTGCCCTTTCCTGTCGTGTGGGGTGAAGAAAAATGTTCTTCTCGACTGAGCTAACCACCCGTCCCTTGGAAAGCCAACTATCGATGTCTGTCGATGTCCAGCAGAATGATTGGCCTCCCACAGAAAAAAAGGTTCAGCAACCCTTAAATTTGGGAACCTTCTACCACTGATTTGCTTCATTTGATATTGTCAAAGTCACATTTTTTATAACCAAAATCCTAATTTTAGATTTTGCTGATTCAAAAAGTATTTAAGCAGGGTGGCCACTCAAGCTTAAAAAAATTTGGGCTATTTCCCAGTTTTATCGGTGAAAATTTACATTTTTTATGGTTGACTTTTTAGCCTTTATGATGATTATAATTCAATACTAATTGCTTCATTATGTGAATTTTAAAAAGAATTATATATTTTAGAACTCCAAGGTAAAATATTCAATGTAAATTATCGTAGAAGTTACTTCACAGACAAAAAAGCTCTCAAAACAGGAGAAGTAGGGTAATTTTTCAATAAAATAGGAGAATAATAAGAAAATAATTTTTTTTTAAATAACATTAATTTAGGTGCCATATTCCTGAGATTTTAAGTCGAAATTATTGCATTTTCAACAACATAGTGCAATTTGCAACTAAAAAAGATGAATTTTCCACAAAATAGTTGAGTTTTCTAGTTGGAAAGTAAAATGTTTTAGAAACCATTTTACTTTTAAACCCTGAAAGATGAATTTTCAACAAAAAAATTTTTTTCAAACAAATAGTTCAATTTTCAACCAAGGAAGAACTACAACTTTCTAGCATTGCCTTAAGAGAAGATAGTTATTAACAATAATAAAATGGTTGAACAGTTATGTTTCTTAGCCTGCCTTAATTATTACCTTACTAAGTAAAAAGTGGAAAAAAAGTTAAAAATTTGAAATTATTACCTCACTTTAATTTAAAAGTGGCTAAAAAGTGGAAAATTAAAAAAAAAAAAAAACGAAATTTTCTAGCATTATTCTGAGAGAATATTGTTATAATTCATAATACTTTGTTTAAATAATTATTTTTGTCACTTCTAAATAATTAATGCTTTTCTTCAACTGAAAAGTTAAAAGGAAGTGGAAAAATTCAGAAAAAAACCGCGACTTTCTATTTTCTAAGATAAAATTGATATAAACAATGATAAATTGTTTAAACAAGTTATATAAACATATAGTTATCAGTAGAAAGTAATATTTTATGTATTAGAAACAATTTGTACTGCATGAAAGAACCATCAAAAAGTAATAATTAGCGCCAAAAACTCGCAAAACCCAATTTTCAACTTACGGGGTTATTTTGGGACCATATGGGTCATTCTCCGTCAAATTGTAAACTTTATACGTCTAAGTAATGCTTTTATAAAGAATCAATACAGGAAGCATTTCTATTGGTCAATTATTGAGGTTATTCGATTTTTGGAAACCAGGGGGCCTACACATATAAAATTTACACTTCGACGGAGAATGGCCCATATAAAATAGACTTATGGGTGTGAAATTGAAAAAGTAATTTCCGATTCGTATTCAATCACGAATTATAAACAGGAATAATAAAGGTCAACATCTTTTTTTCCAGATATCACTTTAACAAAACGCATTTATTTTTGTGTGGATTTGAACAAATTGGAGGGGGGGGGGGGGGCGGGGCAAGAAAATTCGAGAACAAAATTTTCATCCATATTTGGACCACCCTAGTGGCCGCTCTGGTTCAAGACAAATCTGTTTAAAAACTTCATATCACAAGAAAGTTGGAAAAATATAAATATAGGGCAAAACTCTTCCCAATTAAAAATTTCAAACGCCCCTGGTGTGGTTTATCACAAAGGTCGACAGCTGGAAGAAGCAGAAGGAGAAAACGTCCCCAGGCATAGTTGAACATTTTTAATTAGGAAAATTTTTGCTTTTGTGTCTTTGAAACTTTTTGCATAAATTAAAGTTTTTAGTTTCTCCGGAAAAAATTGATAAATCAACTAAATCATTTGAAATCGTGAACTCGTGTTGAAACAAATTTTTTCAGAGGAATTGAACCATGGTAGTAGAGGGTTTAAAAATAGATCAATGTAACGAGAGTCCTTTTAATCCAAAATCCAATATATTGATTAATGAAGGTTTGACTTCCACAGAGAGTTAATGACTTTGCGGACTAATAGAGAACATTCCATCAAAGAGTTTCCCTTTCAAAGGATGAATTGTGAAAGGAATCTGTTGGTCAGCCTCAATGACCTGTCATCTGTTAGACCCTAGGTGACCTTTCTCGTCATTAAACCACGACAAAGAGAAGTATGGTAGCTACTCCGTTTCGACTTTCTTGTGTACCTATCCCCTCAAATCACCGAGAACCCTAATGACCCAATTAAAATGGTATAATTTCATTTGCTGATAGGAGCACCCCAGCCTCTCTTTTGGTAGATCCTGAGGGACTCACACCTTTTCCCCTTGAGATCCCTCCTGGCTCTCCAAATAACGCAAACATGCAACCAGGAGTTGGGTATTAACGCAGGAAAATTTATTGCTTAGTTAGGATATTCACACCGTCCAATTAACCTGATTAAGCTAATTAACTGTCGTAACGAAATCACAGAACTGAGATTGAATGCACCGTGTACGTTTGTCAACAATTTGTAAAATCAGTTATGCTAGATACTACTCATATAACTAGCAATTAGGAAAATCACCTGGCTAAAAAAGTTTGATGGGATTTGATAAAGAAAAATTAATGCTTTTCAATCCGTTTTCTGTATAACGAAATCTTCAGAATTTCCTTTATATTTCTATCAAGCGCTTACGATAGGAAGTCTATCAAAATGTGTAATTAGATATTATTAATAATAATAATATATTTTCATACACTTCTTTTAGATGAATCCTATACAATTTTGTCAAATATTAAATCCGTAATTCCTGTTCATTTTCATATGTTTTTTTTGCTGTTGAAAATCAAGTCATATGATATTCCTCATTCCGGTACACTTTTTTGAAGATTATCAATCTTGGGAGTTTTTATCTAACTCTATCTGTCGAGAAATCTTATACTTTTCTATCACTATTTTCCCATTGAAACTTTATTAACCTTTCGGCAGTCGCGCTGTTGTAAAAAGTACATCAGTACCAATTGAATAGAGTCTCCGATTTTTGGATTCCTCAAAAATTCCAACACCCATTTTCGGGCTCCTACCCTTAACGTTAAAAAGCAACCCCTTGGTACCCGGCAGATGTGACTTTGTCAAAGAATTATCTTTTTCAGAAATTTACTTTGTAAATAAAGTTTCTGATGTCTGAGACTCAGAATTTTATATGATGAACAGAGTCTCTGATTTTTGGGCTCCTTGAAAATTCAAATTCGAATTCATAGATAGGCGTTTGATTTTTTAGATGTATGGGTGGTTTTTAATAATTTTGTTTGGTGCATTCGCGAGCCCAATATAAGCAAAAAATTATGATGCACTTTATTTTTTTCAGATTTTATTTTTGACAAGAGGGTGGTTTTTTTGCAGATAGGGGGTGGTTTTTTGAATTTTTTTCCGTGCATTTGAGAGCACAAAATACGCCCAAAATTGTGGTCTACTTTGTTTCTTCCTAGCTGGAGTTTTTATATAGGGGGTAGTATTATTTCCGGTAGGGGTAGTTTTTGGAAATTGGTTGTTGACGCTTTCAAGAGCCCAAAAAAAGCCCAAAATTCTTTAGTCTTTGATTTTTAATTTTTTCAAATTTTTATGTAGTGGATGTGCTGGCTTGAGTCAAGCCAGCACCTCCACACCAAATTTGAATTTTCCAAAAAAGTAGTGGAGCCCAAAAATCGGCAATACAGCCCAAAAAAGCCCAAAAATCTGATACAAAAAAAGTTGGGGATTTTTATTGTGGAGGTGCTAGCTTGATGGACCTCAATAACACGAGAAAACATGGGTGTTGTAAAAAGTACAACGCGCGACTACTCGTGTGAGGAGAACGGGCGCGACTACCGAAAGGTTAAATATTATCACCCATCTCATCCTATGTCACTAATTTTGAAAATTTCTATCAAATTCTATATGTTGTAAAATCTTATACTTTTCCTATCAACAATTTTTCATTGGAACTCTATCGAATTTCATCCACACCAGACTTGTATTAAATCATATCTTCCAGAACCTGGAAGATTTCTATCGATTCCTATTCCTCGGAAAATCTATACTTTTCTTTCAAGGTATTGTTATCAAAACTTCATTAAATCTTATGCAATGAGAAAATTTTAAAAGAAGAGTATAAGATTTTTTGATGGATACGATTTGATAGAAAATTTCAAGATTTAATACAAGTCTGAAGTGGATAAGATTTGATAGAATTTTATTTTAAAAACTCTTAATAGAATAGTATAAGATTTCTCGACGGATAGATTTGGACGAAATCTTCAACAATGTTGGAACATAGGATTTTATGCAATAAGATTTGATAGAGTTTTAATGAGAATCTGTTGAAAAATAGTATAAGATTGCTTAATGGATAGAATTTGATAGAAATGTTCGAAATTGTGGAAGATAGAATCGAAATTATAAGATTGTAGAAGATAGGACTTGATACAATTTCTGCATGGATAAGATTTGATAGAGGCATCATGAGAATATATTGAATAAAAAGTATAAGATTTCTCGAAGTATATATTTTGAAAAAAGTATCTTAGATTTTTAAACATAAGGGTTTGATGCCACGCTCAGAAAGATGTTTATTTGAATCAAACAAGCATTTTTTTGAATCAATAGAATATTTGTTTGAATCTATATTCAAGAAAGAATTTGTTTGATTCAAATAAACATTTTTCTTAGTGAAGTCTTATATTGATGACATTTTATAGAATTTTAATAAAAATATGATGATAGAGAAGTATAGGATTTCTATATCAGAGAATTTGATAGAAAGGTTTATCAAATATGTTGATAAATTGTGGTTCCTGACATTCCTATGATTAAATTAGATAGAATTTCTATAAAATGTGCTGATAAAATTTTATTCGTGTAACATGTTTGATTAAATTTGATAAAGTTTCTCTCAAATGTGCTTATAGAATTTCATTTAAGTTCCACGCCTTGATATGTTTTCATTGAATTTTCCTTGAATGTATAAAATTATTTAGTTTTTATTCTGTGAAATGTTTAGAAGAGCAGAATTTCTGGTTAAACTTAGCAGACATTTTTTACGTCCTACTACCTATAATATGCTTAAACAGCGTCTCTAACGAACCGTTTGAGAATTTATTCATTAATCTGAAATTTAAAATAATTTTTTCAAATTTATTTTTAACCAACTGTATTTAGTTTCTTTAAATAATATATTATTAGCATCTTCCTTATTAACAGACTTTGTTTTTATTTGTAATTTATTTAGAGAGCTATATTCTAGTGTCAATAAGCTTCTTCGCGGAAAGCGATAAAAATGTTTATAAATATTACTGAAAAGAAATATTTTCATTTCCAATGGATGCATAAGTCCTATGCTGTCCAGTAATTGCTGCTTCCTCATAGAGGAATCTTCGTATTACTCACAATTTTAAACAAAAATTTGTTCCATTGAACGTTCTCCAATTAAAAAATGTCTAATAAAATGTTCGAAGCAATCGTCCGCATATGTGTGAGCACATGTATGCGAGGATATGTGTGTGAATGACACACTTTTTTGTGAAATAGATCACTTGAAGACGCTTGCATATAAATTGATTAAATTTGGCGTGCTTATTTTTACCACTAATATCTCAAAACTGACCAAAAGGATTTCTTAAAATATTTGCTAACTTTTTGTTCAGAAGTATAGATTACCTATAATATTAATAAATTGTATTGAAGAGTAAGGAAGTTATAATCATTTATATTATTTGAAAAATCGATGTAAAACTTCTCTCATTTACATCATTAAAAGTTGATGCAAGAATAGAAAATACTCCTTGACTCGAGACGAATCGATTGACCTATAATATGAAAACATTTTATTGAAGAGTAAGGAACTAATTGTAATTTATATTATTTGAAAAATTGATTTTCATAGTAAAAATTGCCTCATTTACATAATGTATATTTGATGCGAAAATAGAAAAGCTTAGCTGATTCAAGACGAATCGATTGACCAATATAAAATTCATCATTTTTATTGAAGATCAGACAGTAGCACTCTGGCTTCATAGCTGGAAGATTGCGTGTTCGATTCTCGCTGTCTGCACTTTTCTATTTATTAGAATGTTTACAAATATAACTTTTTTCAGTAATCATCAAAAGTTATTCAAATAATAATTTTTTCAACGTAATATTGTGTTTTTTGCAAAGAAAACGATAAAGTCTAGAAAATCAGTTTTACGTGAAAAAAGGCACTAACAACTATTATTTACATAATTTTTGAAGATTACTGATGGAATTTATATTTATAAACATTTTAATAAGTAAAAAATGAAAATAAAATTTAAAATCTTGCAGGCAACGAACTCAAACACGCAACCTTCCGGTTATGTTGCTGACGCACCACTTCCTGAGCTACCAACCGTTCGGATGTGTTTTTTGGGAAACTCTATATGAGCTGCGTCGAATATTTCAAAGTCGATTTTCTCGAAAACATCGAGAAAGCCCATATTAGTGCTTTGGCAAATTAATAATCAGGTAATGAACCTTCATTAAAAAGATTAAGAACCGAAACTAAAATTCACAATTGGCGGTTTCCCCTTGTGAATACAAATGTGCACTATACTATAATATAGTTTGGCATTCTGCTAAATGGGTAAATTTTCCCAAAATTACAAATGGACCATTCTTCCACACATGATCCGTATGTAGAGATGCGGTTGTAAGTGCGGTCAAAAGTAAACCACAGTTAACACTGTGGTACTTTATTGGACAGAAAGCTTCGTGTCGTGTTCAGCATATTGGATTCCAAAGTGCTCGAGAGTAGGTACCGACATGAAATCATTACGATCCCTGTATGGTGATGAGATATTACGATTGGTGGTTTTGGCAGGAAGAGACGAATAAAAGGGGTTGAGAGGCCAATCTGACTAATGGGGTGTCCTACCCAGTCTGATTTGTACGCCTGCCGAAAACACGTCGAATTTCCGACACTAGCTTGTCACCACCTTCCTGAGGGTGACTCCGATCGCGCCTGTTAACGTTGTAGTTCCTCACACCCTTCTGCTGGACATGTTATTTTTTGCCTTCTCATAGAAGAAGCTTTGAAATGGTAACAATTAAAAAAAAATTAATTCGTTTGATTGATTGAACGTTTTTCAATAAAAATGTGTCTGATACAATGTTCTGAACATTTGTCCGAATGTATGTGTGTATGCATGTCACCTTTTTGTGAACACTATACCTTAAAGAAGGTTGCAGATAAATTAATTGAATTTTGAGGACTTATTTTCGCCACTTGGATCTCAAAACTGAGAACCGGATGTCTGAAAATATTTGTTGCCTTTTTGTAGGACTTTATAATATTCTGAAAATGAGTTTTTAATAGTAATGGTATATTATGCACCTAGGGGGAAAGAGTGCTCTCTTCCTTCGCGCATACGACATTTTCTATAACAAATGGATGATTTCAGACATTTCTCGATATACAGTCATGATTGCAGTCCATATTAGATTTTCAGTGAAGAAGCGTGAAATTTATGTTAACTTATTCTAAAAAATTATCAAAAATTCAATGAAAAAATTGCCGGAAATGTTTGGTAATTTACGGTAATTTCAGAGGTGATTTATGGTAACTTACCATAAATTGCACAAAATTCATTTTAGACATGTCTTTATAAATTTGCGGAAATTTATGGAAATTTTTGTTCATTCATTGTAATTTTACAGAGAAATATGGTAACTTATTATAAATTACCCAAAATTAATTTTTAAAAATGTCCATAAATTTAAGGGAAATTGGTGAACATTGTCGGTCATGTATGGTAATTTTACTGGTAAATATGGTAACTTACCATACATTACCCAAAATTAATTTTTTTAAATTTCCATAAATTTGCGGAAATTTATGGAAATTTTCGGTCATTCATGGTCATTTCACAGAGAAATATGGTAACTTACTATAAATTACGCAAAATTAATTTTTTTAAATGTCCACAAATTTCCGGAAATTTATAAAAATGTTCGGCCATTTATGGTAATTTTACCGTTAAAAATGGTAACTCACCATAAAATACCCAAAATTCATTTTTAAAAATTTCCATAAATTTCCGGAAATTGATGAAAATTTTCGGCCATTTATGGCAATTTTATCGTTAAAAATGGTAACTTACCATAAATTACCCAAAAATCATTTTCAACCATTTCCATAAATTTCCGGAAATTTATGAAATATTTTGGTCATTTGTGGTAATTTTACAGGTAAATATGCTAACTTACCATACAATAACCAAAATTCATTTTTTTAAATTTCCATAAATTGCCCGGAAATTTATGAAAATTTTCGGTAATTTAAGATAATTTACTGCAATTTAATCAGTTATATATGGTAGCTTTCCATAAATAACCGCAAAATTCTATTATCTGCAACCAAAATTTCCTCGCAGTTCTTACGGTGAGTGAGCTGATAATCGTAAAATGCGAGCTCATAGATATTTAATTTTCATTATTCACCTCTGACGTCACTTTTCAGTCCCTAGGGAGTAAAAAGTACTTTTTACTTCCTAGGGAGTAAAAAGTAGAGCTTTAGCCCCGCTTCATAGGCGTCGAAAAGGGCTGAAATCATGCTGTGTCATAAAAATCCTTTTTCATCAAAATAATTAAAATTTGATGCAATAATATAAAAGATTCCTTTGTTTGAGAGGAATCAATTGACCTATAATAATAATATCTAATAGTTTACTAAAGATTAAGGAACTTATAGTCATTTATATTATTCGTAAAATCGATTTCTGTAGTAAAATTTTTCTCATTCACATGATGTAAAGTTGATACAAGAATAGAAAAGATACGTTGATTCGCGATTTTTCTATTGATCTACAATATCAATATATTTCATTAAAGAGTAAGAAAGTTATAGTAATTCATATAATTTGAAAAATCTGTTTGAAACAGAAAAACTTTTTTTTCTTAACATAACTCAAAGTTCCCCGATCGGTACAAAATTACTAGAAAATCTCTAAAGAATCTGAGGTTTAGTCATTTTTCTGACATTTCTATCTACAGCTACTGAGAAAGTAGATTTTGAAGAACCAGGTGTAGTTTTATGATGCTTACGAGTACAAATATTACAAATTAAAAAAAAAATATATTTTACGATTAGCGATTTGAAAATAGGACATTCAGAATCTACAAGTGTTTGTGATTCCAGACATATGTAATTTATTTAAAAATGTTTGAAATTTCAATAAGTTGCATATATGGAACAATTGATTTTCGAATTTATTGCTTGTGAAGTTTTCAACTTTTTTAGACAAATCACATATGCCTGAAATCGCAAAAATATGTAGATTCCAAAAATCCAATTTTCAAATCGCTAATTGCAAACATTTTTTTTAAATTTCGTGATTCGGACGTGCTTACGGATAAAGGGAATCTGCTTGAGATGGTCGGTCAATGTGCAAAAAGCATGTTTTTTCGATTAAGCTAATGCAAACTTTAAAAAAAAAATGAATACGTCGAACCAAAAATTGTTTTCAGCTTGAATTGAAGAATTTCTTCGTGGTTTTGGAATTCCGGGATTTTTTATATTTCTTTTTTGCGATTTTTTTAACGCTTTAAACACAAGAAAATATTTTTTCCCAATAAAGCAAAATAAAAGCATGAATCTTTGTTTCAACCTGTAGAATCTCTACCTTAGAAGAGTCTGGATGTTAAGTCATCTAGCGAGCGGATAGAACTCGGATGGGTGACCATCTTCGAGGTACGACCAGGGGGACCGAGGATGATTGTGTGCATTTGATGATCCTGGCCGAACGTCTACCTTCAAACTCAACTGTCTCTAAAACGGCTAAACTCGGGAGGCGGTTTTTTGCACTTTTCATCTGCCGTGGGCAAATTTCTGAAAAAATGCGAGTACTTCTAATGAAGTCGGATATAGCTGTGGGTTATCACTGGTGGTGATTAAATTCATACAGTGATTATAAGCCCACCTTAGTAAAAGAACAATTTTTACAGGCCCATACCCAGTAAAGTGGAGTAGTCTGGCGGTATATGTACACTTGCTTAAGGACTTAAATGATACTCTAGCAGAGAGGGTGACCCGTGTTTGACCTCTGTTTCGCCAGGAAAGTTTACTTGGAAATGCCCCTCTTTCCATTTTTAAGTGAAGCTACAAAATTTAGCAAAGCAAAGATTGGTATGGTTTATAAATAAAGAAGGATGTAGTTATTATTGGAATTTTAAAATAATGAATTAAAGAAGACATGCAATCAAGGTATTTTCTGCTGCAAATGACACAACATCCGTTGCCCTGGGACGTTACGGTTGTGTGCTTGCGATCGAAGTTTAATGCTTTTTAAATTAGCTGTCGAAGCCAGTCCGGAAAGCGTATCATCCTTCGTTATGTACAATAATCTCAGACCGGATTTTTGATGAAAAATTGAAGGATTAACGTTTCACTATGTAAATACAATGGAACACTGTAAATTACTTCCTATCCTTTTTCGATTTTCTCTCAACAATTTTTATCAGAATTCAATTTCACATTCAACAAACTCCCCTTTCTTGACTAAATTTCTTCCACTAACTTTTTTCCGAGAATTTATTTAGGGCTCATCTAAAAATAACATAAAACGAATTATAAGGGGGGAGGGAGTAAAATCTTACTTTGGCTTGCGAATTAAGAAAGTAGTTTTAAACTTATGACGAAGTAGTTGATTTTTTAACCAGAAAAAATGAACTCTCAACAAAAAATGTAAAAGCTGAAATTTTAACCAAGGAAAGAGATTAATTTTAAATGAAAAAAATAGTTGAATTGAATCAAAGAAGAAGAATTTTTATTAAAATAGTTGAATCCTTAACCAAAAAAGATTCAATTTCCACCAACCAGTTCCATATTTTACCGAAATAGACGAATTTTTAACCAAGAGGATTAATTTTCTACTGAAAAAGACGAATTCTCAACAAAGTAATTCAATTTTTGACCAGAAAGAACAATTTCCTACCAAAAAAGACCGATCTTCAAGAAAATTCATCAATTCTGAACTAAATAGTTGAATTTTCAGCCAAGATGATTAATTTTCTTTTAAAAAAACGAATTTTCAACCAATTACATCAATTTTCAACGCAATAGTTAAATAAATCAACTAAAAAAGATCAATTTCTAACCAAAAATTGAATAGTCAAATTTTCGTTTACGAAAATTAATTTTCAATGAAAAAAAGATTCTTCTACCAAAAGTTGAATTTTTGAGTCAAAAAGACCAATTTTGTACAAAAGTGTTAAATTTTTACCATAAGAATATGACTTTAAAATAAAAAAGTTAATTTTCAAGCAAGCAGTTAAGTTTTCAACTAAATAAGTAAACTGAGTATTACAAAAATAATGTTTAACAGTGGAAATAAATTTAAAAAGACTAGTTCAGTTTTCAATCGAAAATATGAATGTTTAAATAAAATTAAGAATCTTCCGCCAAAAAATGGAATTTTTAACAAAGTAGTTCAACTTTTACCCAAGGACTTGAATTTTGAACCTAAAACTACAAATTTTCAACAAAATATGTACATCAATTTTGAACCATATATTTAAATTTTCGACCAAAATGAACAATTTCCCACAAAAACAGGAGAATTTTCATTTATTTTTAAAAAGTTGAATTTCCTAACAAATTATCGAATTTTACAGCCAAAATTCGAATTTTCTACATAACCTTTGAATTTTGAACCATAAAATATGAATTTTCAACAAAAAAGTTAATTTTAAACAAAACAGAATAATTTTTAACCAGAAAGTTGCATTTGTAACCGAAAAAGATGAAATTTATATAAAAAAGGTTGAAAGTCAAACCAGAGAGATAAAAATTCAACAAAATAGTTGAATTTTAACCGAAAAATTTGTTTAGTCTACAAAAAAATTGAATTAAATTGTTCAATTTTCAATCAAAAGAGGCGAATTTTCAACAAAACAGCTGAATTTACAACCAAAAATGATGACTTTTTATCAAAATTGTTGAATTTTCAAGAAAATAATAAGACTTTTAACCAAAAATAATGAATGAATAAAACCAAAAATTTGATAGTGGACTTTTCAACTGAAAAAAGGAACTTTTATCCAAAAATAGTTACATCTTTTTAATGGAATTTTTTAATTCAGTTCTTATTTAAGTGGAAAACATAGAAAAGGGAAAAGACTATAAATAATGAGATAAATAAGCAGAAATTATGATAATTCCTAGACTAAAAAGAATTATAGTTTAAATCTACAGTGACATTTATTTTTAATACATTTCTAATCTTAGGTGAGACATCTGAAAATTTGGCTTAGAAAATAATGTCAATTTTCCTGAGCAACATTTAAGGCCCTGAGGAAATTGTAATATTGTAATTTTGTACAACTAAATTCTTATTGTTATCAGACCATTGTGTTTTCTAAAAGTAATGTTATTAAGGTTTCCACTTTTATTTAATCAACAGAGTTCATATTTTATGTGTATGTTCGTTCCCAAAGTTTATAAAATCTTACTAAGATTTTGGGGAAGTTGGAGTAAATCTCAACGTATCTTACAATTATCACTAAAGTAACATAAATTTGGTTTACATTTAATGTACCACGCTGAAAAAACCAGTTCTCGTCAGATCATTGAAGTTAAGCAGCGTTGGGCGCGGTTAGTACTTGGATGGGTTACCATTCGAGAATACTGAGTGCTGTTGGCCCGTCGTGGGTGTGGCGAGCCCACACTTGTAATTATTTACTACAAGAAACTATCCACCTAGAAACACTACCCGAATCGGGTAGTGTCACGCCTACCCTGAGAGGGAAATGGCGTAATGGTATACTACTACTACTACTACTACTACTACTACTACTAGGTACTACAGCAAGCACTAGATTGCGCTGACAATCAGCTGTTTACAATAAAATCTGTTTACTTTTTGTTTTTTAGCGATTCTCAGACTTGAAAATATCTTACAAAAGAAATAGTTTTGAACGCATCCCCCCTTTCCCTAAGGACGCAACGTAGTATATGAACGATCCCTTAAACTATCATTTTTTTCCAATCTTCTGTGAAGGGAAACTATGCAAGAGTAGGTCATTAAAATTTCCAAAGTTTTTATGCAACTTATAGAAAATAATTAAGAACAGTAATTAAAACTACGTGAAATATGAACTACATTGAACCCTGGATTCAAGTAACCTGGGTTTATGAAGTTCCGAGAGTAGCGTAGCGACAAAGCGGGCAGTACCCTCAGCGCATGAACTGCGTCAGCTGTTAGCATGCGTCCAAATCCAACAGAAATGGTTCACACTGCTCTAAATGTTTACGTTTGGATTACCTGGATTTATGTAAGCCATGCCCGAAAGTTTACTTAAATCCAGAGTTCAGTGTATTTACTTCATTACTGCTACAAAAATTTAGTGATAAAAATTAAAATTATCAATTGCCAATGTGGCCTACTCCTTCTGACCTACTCTTCAGAAACGCACCGAGTAACAAAATCTTCTTACATCATTGTAAATACAAAACGGAAAGCCTACAGCTTTAAATTGTTAATTGGGTTCCAAAATTTAGTTATAATATAAAGATCTACCGAAAATCAATTTTATTTCGATAAAAACTGTTCATATAAAATAGTCAAATAATCCTGTTTTCATACCGAAAATCAGGTTTTTTTTTCATCTCACACATTTCTTACTCATAGTATCTGGACAAAATTTTGTCCAGTTATGCTAAATGTTAGGCCTATTTTTGAATACTTTCCGCTACTATTTTGAACTGAATTATTACTTCTTGTAAAATTGGTATCGTTTCCTACTCGAAAGCAACTCTTTGTTATTCCTCTGATCTATAATATTATCTTAGCAGATTATTTTTAAAAGGATTTTTGTGTAATTAATTACTCTGAGAGCAGGAAAGTATGGAGTTTTGGCTCACTTTGCCTCTATATTTTTCGAAATTTAGACCGTTAAAACGAAAATTTAATACATATACGTATAAAGCGTTATATTCTTTAATCTGGTTTATCTAGTATGATTTGCGAGGATTTACGAGTACAGTCCCTGAATGTTAGCAGTAGTAGGTTACTGACTTATGTGCGCTTTCTAGTTATTTCCTTTTCAATGGCTATGCAAGTCTCGGAAGTTCAATTGAAACTAAACCGTTTCCAGAGTTGCGACCATTGAAAACTACTTCCCGACTCTATGGATCTTGATCGTATAGTATAATTACTGCATTCTCAGACTGCCGGGTGAAAACCGTCAAACTCAACCAATCGATTAGAACTATTAACTTCCAAGTGCGAAAGGAACCAGGGCGATTTTTCCGAACAATGGACCTCAAATATTAGTTTAATATTATTGAATACTATATGAAAATACTAATATTATGAAACCAAAACATGTGATATTTGATACTTAAGCCGAACACTTTTTAATTTCTAATAAAAAACCTTTTAATTCAACCAAAACAGTCGAATTATCAACAACATTGTTGAATCATAAAAAAAACAGATGAATTTTTAACGCAATCGTTGCATTTTTAACCAAAGATGGTTGGATTTCTACCAAGAAGATTAATTTTGAATAAAAAAAGACGAACTTTCTTCAATATACACGAATTTTTAAACAAATAGTTAAATTTTTAACGAAATATATGGATTTCCTCTAAGAACATCAATTTTTTACCAAAACGATGGAATAAAACAAAATACATGGATTTTTAACCAAATATTTAAAGTTTCAACTAAAAAATTATCAATTTTCAACCAAAAATTGCAGTTATATTTTCAGTCAAAAAATTAAGTTTCAATTAAAAAAGAAAACAAATTTTTAACTAAATAGTTAAATTTTCAGCCAAAGAGATGAATTTTAAATTAAAATAGCGAATCATAAATTTTGAAAATGAATTTTTAACAATGTAGTCAAATTGTTACCTAAAAAAAATTTTCCGCAATATAAACAAATTTTCATCCAAATAGTTGAATTTTCAACCAATAAAGATAAATTTTTAACGAAAAATAGAGTAACGTTAACCGAATATTTAAACTTTCAACAAAAAATTATAATTTCCTCAAAGACTATTAATTTTCTAAAAAAAAATAATGTTCAACCAAATAGTTGAATTTTCAACCAAAAAATATCAATTTTCAATCAAACATTCTATGGTGAAGTTTTTAACCAAAAAAATTAAATATAATCCCAAAAGGAAAATGAATTTTTACCAAAACAGTTAAATTTTCAACAACAAAAAACTGCTTTCAAACTGAAATGATGAATGTTTAACCAAAATAATAATTATTAACACAGCGGTTCAACTTTGAACCAAGCATTTAAATTTTCAACCAAAAAAGATGAACTATTAACGAAATATGTTATAGTTGACGCTTAAACTAAACCAGGTTTTAATTTTAAATGGAAAAAAAGTTATTCAACTAAAAAATCAAATTTTGAACAACATTGTTGAATCCTCAAAAAAAGCAAAATAATTTTTAACGCAAGAGGTGCACTTTTAACCAAAAAAGATTACATTTCTACCATGAAGATTAATCAAGGAATCTGTATTATCAATAGAGAAGAACAGAAAATATTTAACGTCTTTTCAGACTAGATGGAGCTATGAAAGAAAAATTATTTTGAATAATCGAGAGAAGAAACTTTTTTCAGAAATACACGCATTATTTTGCTAGATGGTACAAATCAAAGGAGAAGATCTTTCTTCAGAAAAAAATTATTCAAACTGAAGATTAATTCTCTACCAAAAAAGTCTAATTTTCTTCAATATACACGAATTTTCAACCAATCGTTAAATTTTCAACTAAAAAAGGTACGTTTTCAGTCAAAAATAGTATTAATAAATCTTTAGTTAAAAAATTTAATTACAAATAAAAAATACGAATTTTTAACGTAATAGCTAAATTCCCAACAAAAGAGGTGAATCTCCAACAAGACAAATGAATTTTTAACAAAGTAGTTCAAACTAAGCCAAGTACTTCATTTTCAAGAAAAAAAATATGAACTATTAATTAAATAGTTACATTTTCAATAAAATACATGGATTTTCAAACAAATATTTAATTTTTCAACTAAAAAATATCAATTATCAACTAAAAATGGTATGATTAAAATTTCAGTAGAAAAATTAAGGTTCAACCAAAAAAGAAACAAATTTTCCAAAGATTGTTGAATTTTTGACTGAAGAGATGAATTTTTAACTAAAATGATAAATCTTCAATTGAAAAAATGAATTTATAACAATGTAGTCGAATTTTTAACTAAAAAAGATACATTTTTAACAAAAAATGGAACAGTTACATTTGCAGTTGAAAAATTAATTTATAACAAAGCAATTTCACTATAAACGCAGTGTATAAATTTTCCAAAAAAAAGGATGAATTTTCAACGAAAAATGGAAGAGTTGATATTCTGATCAAAAAAGATTTGAATTTTAAAGAAAAAACAGTTGAATTGAACAAAAAAAAAGGCAAATTTTAAACAAAATAATTGAATTTTCAACCAAGAAAGAATTTTTAGCCAATAAAGGAAAAAAATGACAACCAAATTATAGAATTTTTAAGGCAAAAAGACTAGTTTCCTACAAAACCGGTGAAATTTTAAATTACACTGTTAAAAATAGTATTTAATTTAAAATACCAATGCATATGAAAATTAATATCCCAAGCATATGACAATATAATATACAATCATGATAATCGCTCAGATAATTCCATTTTACACAAAATCAAAATAAGATTAGCAGTAATTTTCGATTCTTAATAATAAAACATGATATCTTCTTGCAATTAATCAAAAATAAAATTGGATTTTAAGTCGAAAAGTTCAATTACGTAAAGAAATGGCAGACCTAACCTACACTCAACTATACTCACAGTAAATTTCTACCATTCAGGGCAATTTTTGGAAAGAGTTCTACTTGTATACGTTGCACTTCAATCATAAAAAGCAATTCAATCGACGAATTCTAGATTATTACTTCAATTGCGAATATTTGATAAGACTTAAAGGAATAAAAGCACTTTGAGTTTTCAAGCACGCTGCTATACCGACATGTATATTAAATTTAATATAAAGTGTACAGCTATTCATATTTTAATGTATATTAAATTTCAAATCCCGTGTATGCAAATGACTTCATATACATTTGTATTAAATTTAATACAGATTTTTCTAACAGTGTAGATAATTCGAATTTTCAACAATAAAGTTGATTTTTCAAAAGAATTCTCTATTTATTTCCAACATGAAACGATGAATTTTCCACAAAAGTAGTTGAATTTTCAACCGATAAAAAAGAAAGTTTTTTAACTAACTTGATGAATCTGCAAAAAAAATCAACATGGTAGTTTATGTTTCAACCAAGTTTAACCCTTAACCGAAAAAAATTAATTTTCAACCAAAAAGTTGCATTTTTATCCAAAAATATCATATTTCTACCAAAAGGGATAAAGTTTTTAATCAAACAGACAATCAAGGACAATATTTTTGATAATTTGATGAAAATTTATATCTTAGATTCAGAATTAATATATAATATTTATGCACAATATAAGGACAAACAAACCGTTAAATTTTTGTTAAAAAAACAATTCTCGACGAGAAACGTTAACATAACCAAACAAAAACCTGTATAAGATTGTAAATCTTCATTTAAAGCCAATGTTTTTTGTTTAAAATAACCTATTTCCAGTCTCAAATGCAAACTCAAGCACTCAAGCTAAAACTTTTAAAATGTTGTTCATCTTCTTTGAAGTCTATTTTTTCCAATTTTTTCATTTTAATTGCCAATTTTCTGCAAAAAGCATAAAGATAAATTGAAACTTATTCAATTTCACTTAAAAACACTAACGAAACGTAAATAGAGAATAAATAGCTTTGGAAATGTTTTAATCTTTAAAATATAATAATTTTTAGAATAAAAGTACACATTTCCGGTCTAAAACGCTAACATAACCTAAAATTGTTAAAGATTGGGAGTTTTTATGCTGATTTCTGTTTAAAAGTGCTAATTTCTGGTAAAAAATTTAGGACAATCTAAAATTTTTCGAAATTTGAAGTATTCAATTTAAGATATAGAATAACTCAATGTATTGAAAAGTGACATATCGTCACATCAATTTTTTTTAGATAGAATACTGAACAAGGAAAGCTTCTTCCTTAATTATTTCATCCATTCTCATCACAATGAAAAGGTAATGGTTTTATGTGAAAAATGACTTACGTGGATTCTATCAAATGTCGACGTTTTGAGACCCAGTGAGTCAGAAAAAATAGTTTTTACGTCGGTGTCTGTTCGCCTGTGTCGTTATTGTCGTTGTAGTCATTGTCTGCGAGCACGATAACTTTCGACAGAATTATCAGGTTGAATTGCGCTTTGGCACACTTAATAAGGCTATAAATAAATAGGACGAGTACGCTGGCAGCAATTTGTAAAGAAAATTCAAAAAGTTAGAGCATTTGAAAACTTTTTGAGAACATTTTTTTTCAAGATTTGAAAATTCCATGTACGACTATTCGTAGCACTCGGAAAGATTATCATAACAAGTTTCTGAATTTTCTTAAAAAATCAAAAATTCCAATTTTTTGACCAACGGTTCTGGTTTTAACCACCAAAAAAAAATAATGAAAAATCAAGGTCAAACTATGCAAGATACGAAAACATATATATCAACAAAAATTGTGCACCCAAAAAAGATCTACAAATTCGTTAGTGATCACATTTTGATAGGATGTTTAGTTTTAGTTTTCTTCGTAAAAAACAACATTAAAAATACAAAATAAAATTTTTGTACAAAAGACGCAAGCTACGAAAAAAGATGTGAAGACAAAAATTGTGCACCCAGAACACATCTACAAATTTCTTATTAATCACTTTTTGATAGGACGCGTTCTGGTTTTAATCTTAAAAAATAATATTAAAAATAAAAATGAACAATTTGTGGAAAACGACCCAAGCTATGAAAAAAATGAATAGACAAAAGGTGTTCAGCCAAAAAAGAGCTACAAATTTGTCATCAATCAATTTCTGGCGGGAGTTGTACTTCTTATTTCAATCGTAAAAAATAACATTTAAATTAATAAGATTAAATTGTTGGACAAATCACACAAGCTACGAAAAAAACTGAAAGGACAGAAGCTGTCCCTCCAAAAAAGAATTACAAATTTATCATTATTTATATTCTTATAAAAGGCGTATTTTTTGTTTTAGTCGTAAAAAATAACATTGAAAATGAACAAATTATGTTTGTGGAAAAACGACACAAGGTTCAATAAAATGTTAATGGAAAAAATGGTTTTTTTTTTTCATAGATTGCTCACTTTTTTCAATTATAGAAACAAGACAATGCAAACACATCTGTTTCAAAATAAATGCATATTGTGAATTATAATAATATAAATTTATAGAAATCATACATTTTTCAGGGTAGCTGAGAATAAAAGTTAGTGCAAAATCAGAAACCAATATTCAAACAATCAAGAAAAATAAAATTTGTACATCTTTTTGCAATATCTGAATAAGCAGTCCCAGACAGAGGTACAGAAACAAATATAATATTCATTCGATATAATAGAGTTGAACTTAACGTAGAAAAGTTTGAACTTTGAACAAAATCGAATGCCAAGGACGAGATACGTAATGAGGATGTAATGGATTTAATGCTTTCACGATGATTCATTATAATAAAAGGAGGTGTTTCGGGTTTCAATCGTGTGCAAAACTATGAATCATGCAGATGATTGAAACCCGAAACACCTCCTTTTGTTATAATGAGAATGTGTTCGTTAAAGCCGAAGGAGCTTTAACAAAAGAGAATTGACAATCACAAAATTATAGTTGTCGATGCTTCACCTTCAATTTTAAAAGGTTTGTGTACAAATGTGGGGGAAGTAGAAAGACCGAGCGCGTAACGCGAGGTGAATACATCATCGAGCGCGAAGCGCGCGATCCAATAGACGCGCGCCTCGAGCGCGCTTAAACTTGAGAGCGAAGCGAGCCGCGCGCATAGGGCGTGATGAGAATTTTTTTCTTTGTGAAGGGTTTTTTTGCATTCCCTATGATCACTTTTTTGACAGATGGGAGATTTCCAATGCCCTAGGATCAGTAGGAAATATTTGATAAAATTTGAAAGCTTAGGTTTAGTGATCATCAGTGAAAGTGTGAATTTCATATGGGATGGCCTAAGAACCAGTAGAGCTTTTTCCTTATTTATATTATTATTTCTTAAAGGATTTTTTAGGTTCCCCATTTAGTCACTGCCTTTAAAGATTGGAGATTCCCAAGGCGTGATTTGAAAAGTGGACAATATTTCGAATGGAATGAGAAGGAATTAAACTTGTATAATTTGTACATAAAAGCGTTAAAAATTGAACACTTTGAAATGGAAAGTATTTGAAATTGAAAAATTTTTAATCAGAAGCTCTCAAAATTTTCGACATCAGTTTTGAAAATTGGACAGTTTCACTTGAAATTAATTAAAAATTATACGTCACTTCTAATTCAAAGCACTCAGAACTGATCAAATTTATTTGGAATTTATGAATCTCGAAATTGAATGATTTCACATTAAAATTTGGAAAATACAATTTCAAAATGTTCAAAGTTAAATAATTCAAGATTAGAATTTTTAAAACTCAATCATTTAAAATTCAAAGTAATTGAAATGGTTCTATTTCTAATTAAAATCGTTGAAAATTGAATAATTTGAGAGCGAAAACTCCTCAATATAATTAATTTTCAATTTAAAGCGATTAAAATTTGGAAATTTGAAGATGAAAACAAATTTGAATGTTTCAAAGTCACAGCATCTGAAATTCTAAAACTAAAAATTGTTATTACATTAAAAAAAATTAATGAATGGGAAATTTTTCAATTATAAACCGTTAAAATTGAATTATTCTAAAAAAATGTGCAAAATAAAGTAATTTCAAATGTGAAACATTTAAAATAAAAAAAATGTCCACTATGGAGCCTTGAAAATTAAACAAATCCCAACTTCATTTAAAACCGAAAAAAAATATACCAGGAATTGTGATATTCAGACTTATTTTTACTTAAACTCCTAAAAATTTCTATGGTTTTAAGTAAATTAAAATCGTTTAAAAATGTAAAACCTCCAATTTGTAATTATGTTTTCTTAATTCCTATGATTTCAATTTTAATTGCAAAATTAAAACTTATGATAGGGAAAAATTGAAAATTCAGCGTACAACAACATGCAAATTAAAGAAATTGTTCGATTACTGAGGTATCAATTTTAAATCTAGTTATATTTTTATCTATTTTAATTTTACACGGAACAAGTTTTAACTTTTTAATTCAAAATCTTTTAATTTTGAACACTTCGTTTAGAATTATTATTCAATCTTAAAATCTTCCAATCAAATATTTTTAATAATAAATGATTTATTTTCTAAAATGTGCATCTGAAAATCAGACAATTTAAAGATATGACATTGAAAAGTAAAAGTTAGAAAAAATAATTGGTACAAAACAAGAGTTCAGTTGAGTTTAAAGTGTTTAATATTTTGAAACATTTCCAAATAAAAAATAATCCAATTTTTAATACCTAGTTGTCAAATCTTTTCATTTTTAAGGCTTTAATTTGACAAATGAGTTTCGAAATGCTTCATTATTTTGAATTCATTCTGGAGCCATTTAAATCAAAATTGTTTAATTACAAATCCTTTAAACTGAAAATTGTGCAACTGTCAAGTTTTTGAATTTTCTATTCTACGATTTTGAAGAATTGAAAAAACCACCAAACTAGACAATTTAGAATATTTAAATACAAAACACAGGCCGAAAAAATGTTTACCCAAAGACCAGACTATGTGACCCCGAAGGATTTTGGTGTCCAAAAACGAATCCGTTGTCTAAATTTTTCCTATACGTCAGGTTTTTGAGATATCCTAACCTAAATGAAAGATATGCATATTGTTGTTCTAAAAAAACGTGCCAATATATCATCTTGGAAAGAAATAATGATAGGAAGTTGTCTTATGGCTCAAGATGTGCAGTTTTGTAACGCGATTGAAGGAAATTTTGAAAAAATGTAATTAGATAAATATTTCGCGGAATAAACCTCGAAGCATATTTCAGGATTCAATGAGAGGAGCCACCGCATAAAAAGTGTTAGCAAAAAATGATCCATTTCACAACAATAGGGACCTCAGAAGGAAGGGGATACTGGCTCACCCGCAGGTCAATAGCTGGGAGGGAAAAAGACAGGGACATCGGTACCCCTTTCTTCTGAGGTCCCTATTTTTGTGAAATGGATACTTTTTTTCTCACACTTCTTATACGGTGGCTACTTTTATTAAATCCTGAAATATGCGTAAAGGTTTATTTCGCGAAATATTTATCTAATTTCATTTTTTCAAAATTTCCTTCAATCGAGTTACAAAACTTCACAGCTTAAGCCATTAAACAACTTCATATCATGATATGTTTGTGGTAAACGGTCTGTAATTAGTGAACAATTTCATATTTTGCAATTTGGAAAACTGCTGAATTTGTTCAGATTTTTCAAGACGTCCAGCTCGGTTTGGGAAGCCTAGAAAGTCGAGGCTTAAAAGTAGTGCCTCCAAAACCTTGTTTTTTGGCACGTTTTACATCAGCGCTATTTAAATTTTTTTCAGAACAACAGTATATATCCTTCAATTCGGGAGACCTTAGGCTTTCACGTTTACCTGGCCAGAATTTCCTGCGATTTTTTTTGAACGAGTGGCGAGCGATCAAAGTGAGGGTCGCGTACTTTTGACGCCGACTTCAGGTGTCCCCTTTTCCAGCTCGACCTTTATGAAAAGGATACCCTTCTATTTTCAGGAGGGCAGTGAAATAAATAAGCACACACATTGAACCATAGTTGAAGAAATTGAAAATTTATAATTAAAAATGTTGGCAAGTGCAAGTAGGGGAAGCTAAAAAAATATTTATACCTTGCAGACCCTATTTCTTTTATTCACTCTGAGACAGACGAAATTCCTCTCTTATCTTGATGTTTATAATCCGAGACCACCGTTTTCCCCAGGGAAGAAAAGTTGAACCGAAAAGTCCTTAATTCAATTCTCCAAAGAGGGTCAAGATTTTTCTCCAAGAATTTCTCGTCCGGAATTGTCTGACACCCTGGCCCAAATGTGCTACAAGTCGAGTCACGTGCCCTCTGTGATCACGTACAAGACTATTCACCCTTCTCTAGCTCACACCCATAAAAATTTCAGGATAACAAGTATATTGTACATAGCAGTCTACAAAATTACTGAAACGAGTAAAATTCCCCCGATATCGTACTTCGTAGGTGTGTAACTTGAATTGGCTCGGGCACTTGAAAATTAAAGGTATGGAGGCTGAATTTCCCAAGTACGGAACAATTCCTTCCCTCCTCGTTCCAACTTCTCTTTGCCTCTCACGTAATAATTATCTTTTCTCTCTCTCTCTCTCTCTCTCTCTTTGAATTCAATGGTTAGAATTTCGTATTCCGCGTAGCTTTGCGTTTCAGACTAAAACTAAGTGCAGTTTGTGTTCACCGGCCATCATAACCCTGCGGGTGTATCAGGGTGATTGGGATACGTGCCACATCTACTCTATTTGGGTCATGAGCTCATACTCCGCGCTAGCCGATCCTGCGGATAAAATTAGGTATCCGACCCCGGTGGTACCCTGTTGATATTACTGTTCCGTGTATTCCAAAGGGAACCTAACCAACCGAAAGGATCGAACAGGAAATATCATTATGCAACAGTGACCACTGGGTAAATATCAGCGTTGGCAGAAAAATACGTGGTCAGACAGATAAGTGAATCACTTCAAATGGTAGGAGTTAAAGTGCAACAAGCTTCCATGAATTGTAAATAAATCGCCAGGGATGAGAAAAATGGAAACTGGATCGGTGATACTCGAGTTTTTCACCGTAAAAAAAAACTATACATTTTTTATATGTCTCCAAGGCATTTTTGAAATTTCAGAAATATCGACACCCACAGCAACTGTAAACTACAAGTGCAAACCATTAAAACGTAATGGCGAGCTTCAAACAAAATTTTTACCATTACTTACATTTTTGAAAATACCTTAAAAGTCTTTTTTCAAATCAAAGTGTTCCTGATAATTTTTCCACACTAGGAAAAGTTGTTATAACTTGGAGTATACTTCTCCTTATTCAAATGTAATCAAAACAAATTAATTATCAACATTATTATTCATACTAGAAAATAAATACGCTCTCTACGAGCGCAAATATCATTATTTTTTGTGCTGACGCAATTTTCAAATTAAAATATAAGAGTATCTATTATATATCTATTATAAATAGTATCTATTATCCAAAATAATAAAAAAGAAAAGCAAGAAAAATATTTTTCATCGTTCATGAAAATTTATATCTTCACTTTAGAGTTAATATACCTATAATATTTTTATAAAGGCAATCAAGCCACTCACTATTTATTGAAAAATACAAATTTTCGACGAAAAACACTAACTTAACCTTAAGTTGCTTAAAATGATAACTTTTATTTTTGAAGTCAAGTGTTTAAGTTAAGTCAAGTTGTTTGAGATAACCGTTTTCCGGAGAAAAAAGCTAACATGCCCAATTATTGTATGAATATTGTAAATATTCTTTGAAATTGAACAAATTTTCACGAAAAATATCAATTTTAGAAGAAAACCTCTAACATAACATAACAAAAAATGGTTTAGTATTGTAAATATTCTTTCAAATAAATACCGATTTTTTGTGAAAAACGCGAGCATAACCTAAAATTGTTAAAAAATGGTTTATCTTCTATGAAATCCAATGATTTCTTTATTAAAAGTACTGATTATTCGTATCAAACGTAAATAAAGAAAATGTACAAAAATTGTGAATTTAATAACTCTGAATGATAATGTGAAGAATTATGATAATCTGAAATTTCTGAGGAATTTTAAAATTAAAAATACCAATTTTTGACGAAAAACTGTAACATAATCAAAAATTGTTATAAGATTGTTAATCTTGTTTAAGTTCCAATCATTTTTGTTTGGAAATACCAAGTTTCGATATAAAACGCCAACAACCATTGCACAAAAATGGTGAATCTTCTCTGAAATGTAATGATTTTTTAATGAAAATTGCAATTTTGGTAATAAAAACACTAAAACAGTCCAGAATTGTTCCAGCTTGTAAATTTTATTTTATTTATTTTACCTGAAGTTGTTGAAAATGTGTAAATAGTCTTCGAAATTTAATAATTTTTTTATGAAAATATCAATAATTTCCGAGAAAGCAAGGTAACATAATACCAAAAAAATGTATCTAATTATAATGATCTAAATCTAATTATTTTTTCCTAATAATCGATTTTCTGTGAGCAAAGCTAATATAATCTGAAACTATTCAAAAATTGCAAATCTTGTTAGAACTATAATGATTTTTGTATTTTGCTTTGAAATACCAATTTTTGGTGTAAAACGCTATCGTCACCTGAAATTGTTACAAAATTATGAACTTTCTAAATATAATGATTATTGTTAAAAATTTCAATTTCCGGTAAAAAAAATTAACAAACAAGAAAAGCGTAAATGGTTCAAAAAGTTTTAACCTTTGAAATCTAATAATTTTTCATTAAAAATATCAATTTTCGGTGTAAAGCGTCAAAATAACTAACATAAAAATTTTAAAAACTTGGAACATTGTTGATAACTTTATTAAAAAATGCTAATTTCCGTTAAAAGGAAAACTGACACAACCTAAAATTAAAAAAAAAAAATTATATCTTTCTCGAAACTTTATGCTTTTATGTTAAAATTATTTTTTTTTGTATTTCTATTTTCCAGCGGAAAGCACTAACCTAAAACATGTATATGGCATTCAATATTTTATTAGATATTCAATTTAACCGTGGCGAACTATTTATAATGCACTGTTGTTTCTGAAGTCACATAAGGTTTTCTATGATGATTAATGTGAAAACAAATTGTATATTCAATTTTCGAAATTTCAAATTTGAGATATAAAATGAAACAACTTCAAGTAATTTTTTAAGTAGAAATGTATGGCAGAAGTACTGTTTTGAACACGTTTGTCCAATTAGTAGCCATTCATAATTTTCATTGATTTTTAATCTTTTTTATTGACATAATTCAGACATTTACTTGCAAGTTCTAATACTTTAACATCCCCTAAAATTTTAAAATCTTTCAAAACTTTTGAAAACCCAAATTCAGCAACAATAAGTGCGAGATTTTCGAGACATTTCGTTAGACTACTTTTTGAGATAGACTGCCATCATCAATCGTGCGTCAGGCGCGTAGTCTTTCGATTTGAATAGAAAACTAATTTTTAATACGAAATGAAATTTTTGAATAATTATTCATCTTTAAGATTTGATTGTTAATTTTTTTAAGGTTATATGAATATTCTTCTTCTAAGATTCTTGAGAAAATTGAAAAAGATTGTTCAAAGTTTCAGGTAGATCAATTCAAAATTTCAACAAAAAAGTTAACTTAAACCCAATGTGAATTTTTAAAGAAAAAAGATACATTTTTAACAAAATAGTTTAAATCTTTAACCATGAAAGATAAAATTTCAACCAGTTGTATTTTTAACCAAAAAAGATTTAATATTGTTTAAAAGATACGAATTCTCTAAAAAACTGTAATTTGTTTAACCCGAGAATATCAATTTTTAATAAAAAATATTTTAATTTCAAACCAAACAGTTGTATCTAGACAATTTATGAGAAATTTTTTTTTCATTTTACGGGATTTCACTAAATTTTAGGAAAAATCGCTCAAAGTTTTGAAATATTTTTAATCTCTTCAAAACATCTAAAATTTCTAAATGTTTTCTAAACTTACTCGAATTATTGCTGAAATTGTCTTAAAATCTTCCGGATTTGTTTTTGACAATTTTATTAACTTTTCCAATATTCTAACATATTTTTAAATTTTCTGTAAGGATTAATTTTACAAAATAAAGAGTCACTTCAAATACTCCCAGGAATCTTGAGAATTTTTTGAATATTTCAAAATCTTCCAAAATCTTTTCGAATCTTAAAAATTGTATTTCTAGTTCTTCAAAAATTTACATTTAGTTTCAAGTGTTTTGAAAAGTTTTGGAGTTTTTCATTATTTTTGAAATTTTTTAAAACTTCTGAAAAATTGTTTTAAAATCTTTCAGATTCTTTTTCGAAATGCTTTGAAATCTTCAAAACTTAAAATTAATCTTTCAAAATAAAACCTAAATCATTTTAAAATTTTCCCAGAAATCATAGCTTTTTACATAATTTTATTTTTCTCATCTCTTTGAAAGTGTGAAAATTTTTAAAAATTGTAGTATAGTAACAAAATGTTAAGAACAGAATTATTTCACACTATTAAAAAACAGTTACAATTGAAATTTTCTCTTTCATTAATAATGTTTAGGAACATTCAGAAATAAATTTTATCAGCAAATAAAATTACTTATTTGCAAATTTGGATTTACTAAATTAATTATGCAGAAAATTCTTAATCTTTATTAATAAATAAATAAATATAACCTGAAAATGTTTAAAACAGAATTGTAGCCTTTATTAATAAAGAAAGATTTACGATTTAAATTTTCTCTTTTAGAAGGTCAGTTGTCAATATCGGGTTTTACTTTCGTAACTTACCATGCTTGCTACTCGCCATGCAGAAGGAAGAGGATCTTCTCGGTTCTGTTTTTGGGCGAAACTAACGACAAACGAAAAACTTCCATGAACTTTGGTCCGGAAGAGTGGTAGTTTTCCGTTTTATCGTTAGGTTCGCCCAAAACCACAACCGAGCAGATCCTCTTTTTTCGGCATCGCCAGTAACAAGCATGGTGAGTAACGAAAATAAAAACCGATGTGGAAAACTGTTTTATCTACTACCTTTTTAAATAAATAGTACAATACTCCACTACTACGATGGTGGTGTTATCGTGGGGCCGCTTATAAGGCGCAATTTTTTATTTCGATTATTACGTAAAAAATAGGCCTTTCTCCGAAAAAACGGCCTTTACCGGGAGTCTTTTTACTTTTTAGATTATGTATACAAAAAACTGGACGAAAAGGCTTTTCTGTTTAGCCTCAGTTTTGAAGTCAAATTTACCAATGTTTTCCAGGGGCCTTAATGCGTTACTTTTGAATAGTAGCATGTCAAACACTGATTATCTTTCTAAAATTCTAGTTGTAGAGTAAGTGAGATCAAGGGAGGAAGAAGTCAGATCGTGATTAGCTAGTCTAGTTTCCAGCCAATAATTCTATTTTGAAATTCCACACATTGTTCTCATTCAATCGCTACCGGCACAATGGCGTTGGAGGAAAAGCGATGCAATGCTTAATTCAATTACATTCGGCCAGTGAATACCACAAGGATAACTACCCATCTCCCTCGTGGCACTCTCTCATTTATCCTCACTATGCTATCACTATATGTGTATGAGGCATGTGTCGCACACGAATGACATGGCCAATCGTAAAACGTTTAATAAAATCCGGAGATCGTAAACTGAAATAACGTTTGATGTTCGCCGCCACTGTGCGGTCTACTGGAGTTGATTTCAAAATGTTTGCGGTAAAATAATTTCACTTTAAACAACCAGTAATAATCATCTTAGGGGCCGCTCCAAAATTTGACCATGCCGCCAGGGGTGTGGAGAGGGCAACAGCTTTTGTAACAAGTGGTGATGGAGGGGTCAATGCAGAATGTGACATCACACATGGAAAATATAAATGTGAACAACAATTTTTTGAAATGCTTGAAAAAATGAAAATTTGTGATTTTATTTTACAAGTATCTGAATACAGACTTTATCTTCTTTCACCCTATTCTCCTATTCAATTCGCAATTCATCTCTTTTGATTATAAATTCTAATATTTGGTTGAAGATTGAACTATTTTGTTGAAAATTCCCTTATTTTTCCGTTGTCATGGTTCTGACCAGATAAAGTGTATTAAATAATTTGATATCAATTTTTTTGGTGCAATTGCAGAATAGGGGCGTCACCTCTGTTTTGGCTGGAAAAAGTATTTTTTTCGGCAACAAAACTATTATAATCTTCAATTGAACGATAAATGAAGCGATTCGAACGAGGCAAAAGTTTGAAATTATTGTTACTTTTATTATTACGATGTCTCAAATATGGGTCTGTCACGATATCGGAATGATCATATTTAACTCACCGTTTGGGTGCAATTGAACATCCGTACAGCCATTAAAACTGTAAATAATTAAAATTGAATGGGTTTTTAATAAATAAAAATGTATCTAGATATTTTTGTATGCCGAAATAAACTATTATGTCGAAAAAAGGAGAGTTTCACGCACATCAGCTGTCACTTGAGACGGAAGGACGCTATCTTGACTATCGATGTCAATCAAGATATGTACGTCACAAAAATTAAAAATGGATATTTACTGGTCACAAAAATAATGTTGGTCAAACTTCTACCCCTTTCCAATGTCTCGTGGGGGCGGGAAGGCACCCCTTTGACTGGTCACAAAAATAATATTGGTCAATCTCCTTCCGTCTCAAGTGACAGCTGATGTGCGTGAAACACTCCTTTTTTTGTCGACATAACAGCTTATGTCGGCATAAAAAAATATCAATATATTTTGATTGATTAAAAACCATTCAATTTTAATTATTTACAGTGCTTCTGTCCGTACGGATGCTTAAAAGCACCTAAGCGGTGAGTTAAATATGATCATTCCGATATCGTGACAGATCCATATTTGAGACATCGTAGATTCGTAGTAACAAAAGTAACAATAATTTTGGACTTTTGCCTCAACAAATCGCTTCATTTATCGTTCAATTAAAGATTCTAATAGTTTGTTACCGAACATTTTTTTCAGTCAAAATGGGGGTGACGCCCATATTCTGCAATCTAACCATTTTTTTTGTCAACTAGTTTGAAATCAATATTTTTTTTAATATTGATTTTTATTTCTAAATTCTGAAAAAAATTGCTCTCAAGCTCCACTGGCTACGGTGAGACGAGATTAATTTCTTCACAACAAGTTGAAATTCGACGTAATTCCTTATACTTGTAAGATTAATTTGTCAAATTTCCGAATGTTTTATATTTTTTGATGTTATGGTTTTAATCAGATAAAATGTATTACGTAATTTCATGTTCATTGTTTTTTATCTTAAAATTATTTAATACATTTCATCTGGTCAAAACCATAACATCAAGAAATATAAAACATTCGAATGTTTGTAAAATTAATCTTACAAGTATAAGGAATTACGTCGGAATTCAACTTGTAGGGGTTGTGAAGAAATGAATCTCATCCCTCCGTAGCTTCGTGTGTAAGAGCATCAGGCTGGCAATCTGAAAGACCTAGGTTCGGATCCCAGACGAGCTTGAGAGCAATTTTTTCACAATTTATAAATAGAAAATCAATGTTAAAAAATATTGATTTTAGTCCAGTAGACAAAAAACAATTACCATCAAATGATTTTTTGAATTTTTAATTTAGAATACATATATTTTGTTTAAAAATTGCAAAATTTGATTAAAAATTAATTTGAGTTTGTTGATTGCAAATTTAGATACTTGGTTCAAAGTTGATCTACTTTGTGAAAAATTCATTTCATTAGTGGAACATCTATCTCCTTGGTTGAAAATTTAACTATTTTGTTGAAAACTGTTTTTTTTTAAACGAAAATAAATTTGTTGACTGCTAATTTAACTATTTCGTTTTTGCTTGAAAATTGATCGTCTTTAGTCGAATTACATCGACATATGTCAAAAAAGTACATTTGAAAATTTAGATCATTACAAACCTCTCTCTATGAGGAAGAAAAACCACTTTTCTATTATTTTTAACTAAAGTAAAAATGAAAATTAGTTTTCAAACATTTGATATTGGTATTTTTTATATCTGGGTAATTGTCAAATTGAAGGCAAACTTGAAGTCCCAGTAATATAACATTAACTTAGAGACTCGTACTGATATTTTTTCAAATTTTAATAAATACTTATTATCATCCTCTACAAAAAGGTCAGTTCTCTTTTTTTTAATTTCTGTTCCTTTTTACTTTAATTTAATATAAGAAACCCCCAAGCGTCATTACCGTACGGCGTCCCAACCTCACTTTGCACAAGGATACACTGATTTTTTCCTTTTTTAGACAGTAACCTGAAAAATGCTTAACGTATTAAGTTTGTAAACTTTAGATGAACATAAGTTTAATTTATGCACATTTTCCATGCTTAAAATATTAACTCTTTTTTTTTATCCGATATCAGAACTGAAAAGTGCATTTTGCCAACAAAAACGTCATTCCCGTACGTGCGTTAAAAACCAGTTTTGGAGTGACAAAAAAAAAATAAAAACCTTTCTGTTACTTGCTCATCGGTGTTTTCTTTCATAAGTAGGTGACTTTTCATGATTGAAATCTGTTATTTTGTTATAAACATTAAAAAAGGCTAAACTTCATCATTTTTCTCGCATCATTCCCGTACGGTAAAATAGAAGAGCGTATGACTGCTTATATGCGCCTGCGCGTGGATCAGATGGGCCGGTTTGTTTACTGTTTCCTAACCTCTATTTATAAATATACAGATCTCAAGAAGTGAGCTAAATAAGTCAATTAGAAAGAAAGAGATGTGTTAGAAATTATATTACAGGTTACAGCACAGGTAGCTAGATTTTTTATTACAGCTAAAATGTGCTGAGATTCTAATATAAAATTTTCAGAATATAAGTAATTTAATGTAGTTTGTCTTACACCTGTTGAATTCTCATGAGTACATATTTTCAATTTTGATGAAGATGGAAGCGTAATTTATTACTCAGTTACTTAGTGAGTATGTGACACGATGTAATAAATAGATTTTGATACATTTGAAATAGTGCATAATAATTCATTTAATAGTTTTAGTGAATGTTGAATCTTTAATTGTACTACAGTCACGTTGTTTCCATTTGTGTAATTTAAAACGTGCTCATTGAAATAGAAAATAACAGTAACAATTAGACTTTTAATTTATTACTTGACCTTACTTATATTCGAAAAAATTATCTACAATAGTCAAATATTTCGTTTCTCCTAAATGGCATGTGTTACAGTATTCGCTTTTGAACTTTTTTAAAACTCGCGCTCTCTTTCATCAAACTCCTAACCTCCAATCCACTTTCCGTATTTCATATACGAATTTAATTATTATTTCTTATTTTCAAAACTGCCCCTTCTGAATTAAAATTTTTTAGATGTGATAAGATCAATTTCCGTTATGCCATATTTAATTCCTAATAATAATGTGATTGCCACTGTAGGTGCTAAAATTTGCCTAAAATTTGACAACTACCCATATTAAGCTCTTTTTAAATTACTTCTACTTCAACTTTCTTTTCTAAAAACAGTCGTGAAAATGAAAATAATACTCAAGAAATGTTGATCGCATAAATTGTCATTGTGCATTTTTTATTTAAAAATCGATTAGTATTCAAAGACCTTTAAATTTGATGACATTTTGCATATAAAAGCGATCATGTAGAGGCTAATCATAGCAACATCGTAAGCAGATATGAGATTGTCCGCATAGATGAGTATATCGACCCTCCCTAGTAAAATGATTGTAACTCGATTTTTGAGGAAATTGAGTTTCTGCAAGCAAATCGCAACTCCTGATAGCTTGTATGTAACGTATGCGTTTCATAACAAAATTGAGGTACGTAGGCGAATTAAGTTAGGCTTGCTTTAATGCTACTAAACTTGTCACTAAATCTGCCTCAATGGGCCTGGATTTTCATGAAAATACAGAAGTATTTCCAATTGCAAATAAATTATATTTATAAATAATTTGAAATTGAAAAAAATCGTTTTCTTTGTTTTACAAATGCAAAATTATCTTTCGATAATTAAATGGCTAAGAAGCTATCCATATAGATTACGTAACACATTTTTAGACAATTTTTCATCCCGCCCTTCCCCCATGTAACAATTCGTAACAAAGTGGGTTGATCCCCCCCCCCCACCTTACGCCCACGTAATACTATTTAGTTAGTTACTACTTGAGACCAGAATTTACACGAAAAATAAGACGTATCAAAAGCTGTGTTACCTGCTTTCAGTATAACTCTGATGAAATACTTTGAAATCCGTTAAAAATTTCTTAGAACCTTTTTGAATGGCTTGAAACTGTATAATAGGATAAAATCCTGCAACATTTTCAAAAATCTAGGCAATTCTTTAAAACTGCATGAAATTCGTTAAAATTCCTTAAAATTATTAAAATCCTTGTAAATTCCTTAAAATTTTGTTAATCTTTTGCAAATTCCTTGGAATCGTTTAGAATCCCTAAAATAATCAAATCTCTTGAAATCTCTTCAAATTCTTTACATGCATTGCAATTCTGAGATCCTGAAAAATTCATTTGGAATACCTTATTGAGAGCCATTAAAATCATTTCAAATTACTGAAATTCTTGAAAATCTGATAAAATCCAATGAATTCCGTTGAAATTCCTCAGAAATCCTTTGAAATATTTGTAAATCTTGGAAATCCACTGCAATTCCTTAGACCCAAAATCTATTACGTAGTTTATGGATAGCCTCTAAGAGTTTGAAATTAATATAGGGAACAAATCATGGACATATAGGGCAATCTAGAACCTTGAAATTTCTGCAAGACACAGATATTGACTAAAGAATATCTTATTTCAATATTTGTTTCAAGATTTGATAAAACTGTTGAAGACTCAATATCGGAAAGTAAATCTATAACTTATTGTGAATAATATATTTCTTTGTACGAAGGGTTTTATGGTGAATAAACGTTCATTCAATTAGAAATTTACTGTATTGAATTTTGAATCTATTCCGTAAAAGTCACATTATTTTATTTGTTTTGTTACCCGAGATTTTGATCCAGAAGTCAGCATTAAACACACACACACAAACATCAATAGTCCGGGATTTATGCAATCGGCCACGCAAGATTTAATGATTATGCAGTTGTATGTAATTGCACGAAATGTATTGAACACTATTTTCAAAAAGTCAGTATAAACGAGCGATGAAAAAAAAAGTTTTTTACTTGTAATATTCGGATTTCGATTTTCCTGGTACGAAAGAACGATGGTTTTCGAGCGAACGAGCTTTTACCTCGAACTTTTTAAATTCACCGCGTGTGTTCGGTACTTCGTGTGATTGTAGCTATTGGTCGCAGAAATGGCCATAAATCCTTCCCTTTTTCTGTAACTCAAAAATATAGGAAATATGTATACAAAAATTATTCCGTTTGTTTTTATACGGAAAGACGGTACGTTTAAGACAGCAGTGCAGATATTAAAGACTAAAATATTAACAATAATGTAACAATAATCAGCTCAAAAAAATGTATGATGAAATATAACTAACAACTAGTTAACTCAATCACCTCGATCTTTTATAAAAAATTCCGTGTGTTTCTAATGTGCTTAAACATCAGATTATTATTCACACTTAAGTCTATAATATGTATTAATTCGTTTTCTAGAATAAGATTTTCTGATGAGGATATCAGTCCGTTATCGCAACATTGCAAGTAATAATTGTTTTGAAACAACAAATTACTGTCTCGAAGAGTCATAAAAGAAATGAAAAAAGCATATATTTTTTTGGTTTCTTAACATTTTCATCATTTGCTTCCTGGACGAAAACAAATTTTGACTAAGATCACATCCATTGTTCATGTTTAACCAGAAAACAAAAGTTTATTCTTGATTTATTATGCCTAAATTGACTTTGTCCAAAACGTATTGCTATACTAAACGTGCTATTTTTACCTTAAAATATTATAACTTAATTAATTATAAATAAAAGTTGGCATTTTCGTGGATATTGTCTATTGCGGCGATTTCTAAATCTTTCAATGGCAATAAAAATTTGCTGTCTAGTACAGTTTCAATATGTTTTTCATACCCTGAAAATTATCATAAGCTTTTTGTGAGAATATAAATATTTGTCCATCGAAAAGGAAGATCAAAAACAAATTTGACTTTTTCGGAAAAGGCACATTTTTATTTATTTTGTTTAATCTCAAAAAAAAGCTTAGATCTTTCCTTTGCTAAGTTTTCAGGTTAAAAATCGGAATTTACAATTTATGAAAATGAGCGTCGCGTGTACTTTCTACTACAGTTTTGATACGATTTATCATGCCCTTTTCCTTGGACGCAACCATTTGAAATAATGAATATTTGACCTACAAAAGTGAAGGTCAAAAATAAATTTGATCTCTCTTTATAGAACACTTTTTTTAAAATTAAAGAGTGCACATTTAATTCTTTATGTGTTTTTTTCCGGTGATACTATTTTCAGTAAGACTTTAAAATTCATCAAAACAGGTAATAAATCAATGTAATGACTTAATAATAATAATGTTCAGTGGGTTAGAGTGAGTAAAAAAATGGTCTAGAATGTTATAAACAGATTAATGAACAAAAGTCATTTGTTCGTGATTCGCAATCATTAGCTATTTTAAATGCAGGCTTATGATGCATTAAATGCAGCTTAGAGTTAGTTAAGAATGGCTGTTGTTTACCAATTATTGAAACAACTTCGATAAAGAAATGCAAATTCTGACAATTTTTTCGTGAATAGTTTTAATTTTTTGCAGAATTACTTCGCATAAAATAAAATTATAATTAAGTAAATAAAAATAATCGAATAAAATAAAGATGCCTGTATAATTCGAAGTTTTTGTCATTATGAAAAATATTTCCGCAAGGAGTCTGTGGTAACACATTTCGAGGTGATTTCGCAAAAAATTAAGCCTATTTATAAAGGAATTGTTCAAATGTTAGATTTTTCATAAAAATTGTTTATTCAATTAACAGTTTTCATCACTATGCAAAATATGACATCAAGGACGCTTCAGCAAGATATTCCGAGTTAATTCTGCAGTAAAATTAAGTCTACTCATGAAAAATATGATCAAAATGTGCATTTGTTTATTAAAATTATTTATATAATTACCAGTTTCTGTGTTTGGCTAGGCTTTTCCGGTTGATTTCACAAAAAAAATGTAAACCTAACCATCAAAAATTTGTCAAAATGGAAATTTGTTTGTAAAAATTGTTTAAATAATTTGTGAATAGTAGTTATTCTTGAATAATTGTAAGTGCACATTAGGATCTCTAATATTTAATACAATACAAAAGTTATGAATTCAAAATAGCTAATCATTGTGATCACGAAAAAGTGACCTTTGTACATTAGTTTGTTTATAACAATATAAACCATTTTTTTCCAACTCGAACCCACGGGAAATTATGTTCAGTTAGTTATTGCATTGGTTAATGACCCGTTTCAATGAATTTGAATGTTTAAAAAGATTAAAATTTGTTTTTATGTTACAAATTTTGGTATAATCAGAGTGAAATATTCGCAGTCGCTTGTTATACCTGGCAGATTTACAGTCAATTCTGAAGAAAAAAAATCAAAATCTGTTAAGTATTTTACTGTCGGGTGATTTTTGTCCAAAAAAGGTGATGCTTGCGCACGCACGCGGATGTTTCAAACGATAATTTTTGCACCAACAAAAAATCAAATTTCACTCTTTAATCTCACCTGTCTTGATAGGAAAAACCCAAGTTTCCTTTCTAGGCCGAAGAAAATTTCTGAAAATGTATCCTTCTATGAAAAAAGACAAATTCATTTTTGCCCTTCTTTTTTAAAGGTAAAATAATTCTCTTTTTTATCAAAAAATGGTTTTGACCAACAAAAAGGGCATTATAAAATCTATCAAGTTTGTAATAGACAAAACTATTTTCATTGCTGTTAAAATATTTATATATCGCGAAAACAAATGGTATATTCTCAAAAACCACTCATTGCTTATTTTCATAAATATATAAAAAGTGGAAATCTCACTTTCTAACCTCAAAGCTCTCAAAGGAAAATGTCCAAGTTTTTTTTTCAAGAAAAAAATTGTGTCTTTTTCTAGAAAAGTCCATTTTGTTTTTGACCTGCCTTTTTGTCAAATATTTATTTTTTCAAAAAAGCATATAATCAGTGGCAAGGAAATGAGAAAACCTATCGAAAGTGTACAGAAGATTTAAAAAAAAATGTTATCAAAAGAGTTAAAAGTCGCAGAAATAGAATATATTTACGAAAATCCCAAAATTTTCATTCCATGAAGGGGAAGTGAGGGGAACTCACAACTCATAATTCACAACTCACAACTGTAAACTCACAAGGGTAGGGAAAATAGGGGAAATTAGGGCAGGGAAAATAGCATAAATGAGGGGAAATTAAGGTAGATAAGTAGGGGAAATGAGGGGAGGGCAAGTAGGAAAAGTAAGGAGAAATGAAGGGAGAGGAAGTACGGGACGTAAGGGAAACTGAAGGGGAGATATGAGGGGGGATAAGTAGGGAAAGTGAGGGGAGCGGGAATAGGGGAAATGAGGAAGGTAGAGAAAGTTAGGAGAGCGGGTAGTGAATGAGGAAGAAGTTAAAGAAGGGTGGGGAAGCGAAGGTTGAAGTGTGGAAGAGCAGTAGGGGTGGAGAGGGGTAGGAGGGGAATTTTGGGGAGTAGGGGTGGTAAATTATGGGAAGAGATGTTTAGGCGACTCATTTACGTCTGAATAGGGTATGAAATCCTTTTTTTTTAGACTATTTTTTTCGAGTGGGTAAACTTGAGTACGAACTTGTGAAATAATGACTCATATAAACAATCTCTGATGCTGAGGGAATTCCTAATCACACTTATGAAATTTGGTTATAAAATAAAAAAAGCCTAGAAAATGGGATATCCTGTAAGGAAAATGTTGTAAAAATCTGATCTACTTCAAAGACTTTTTCGAGATGAAAAGATCCTGATCGGATGTAGGATGGATGTTTTTTTTGTGAAAATGAAAGGGAAATACGTGCCTGATGGCCTTGACAATAAAAAGATGTTAGGAAAAAAGCACGTGTCGATGTAGAGGAATGGAAATGTGAGGGTTGACAAGGTGACCCGAAACGAATAGGTCTTAAGTTCATGGAACCGTAAAAGCCATCCAACATATTGGGCTCGTAAGAGAATCACACGTTCACGAAATACCGGATGTTGTAACCACCATTAAAATTTAAGTGCAAACTCTTTTGCTTCATCCGATTCGACATAGAACCATCACTAAAAAAATAATTTTATTTCATCAATTACTTTTTGTACTCTTGAATTAATGAACAAATGTCAAATATATTTATTTCTTCGTGAATGAGACAATTTTAGGGATAAATGATTAATGTTTAAAAAGGATGATATTGAAATATTTAGATAGGAAATTGCGTGCAATACTGATACATTTGAAGTAATTGATGGGTACTGATAAATTCCATGACAATTAAGTTTATTGTTTCGAGTATTATTTTCGAAAATTGGGCTACGTTAACGGAGGTAATTTATTTCGAGGGAATTATACGATGGCAATCTGTTTTTGAAAATTAATAATTTATATTCAAATCCTTTTTCATTTTCTGTTTTACTGGAAATCATCAAATGGCTTAATGGATTTATTTGCATAAGTGGTTATCAAAATGAAGAATAAAACTATTGATGTTTCACACATGGTGGATTTCATGTCATTTCTTCCCACTAATTTGCTTTACTGAAGGAGATTCGGATGTAACTTTGCAGATTATTTCTTTCAGTAGTGATAAATAATTCCTTCAAATATAATAGGAAAATTGAAATAAATACTTGAATAATAATACAACACTTTTTGATAAAATCCAAAACGAAAAACGGACTCCTGAAAGAAAATCACTGTTCGATTTTGATTGTATATTTCAATAAAAATAAAAATCATCGAGTCGACCCTTTTTGAAAAAATCAGTTTTAAAATTAAAAAATACAAAATTTCACGCTTTTTTCGAAAACTAAGCGAGATATATGAAAAAATTAGATTAGTGAATTTATTTTTTTTTTGCACAAAATTTTATTACACGGGTATGTTATTTTTTTTATTGTATCATTTCATTTTTTCAACTAGATTTTTGAATCTTAAGAGAAGAAATGGGGGTTTTCAGCTTTATGGAAGTGAAAAGTTCATTACAAATTTAGGTAAACTTTTCAGCTCAGGTAAACTTTATATTGCCTTGAATTTTATTGTAAATGAAAAAATGTCTATTTACTAAAAGTGCTTCGTTTCAAGTTAGTAATAAAATTACTACTTTAAACCGAAGCACTATGGATGTATTGATTGCTTTAAAATTTTTGCTTTAAAACTTAAAAATTGCTAAAAACACTATGGATATATTTTCACTATGGTTGTATTTATTTGTGCTCATTTTATGAGCATTTTCCTTTCTCATAGGTATCAAATAAATTTGCTTCCTCACAGAGGGAGGGTTTTCTCTAACAAAAGAAAAAAATTGATACTTTCAATATTTTTCAAGCTCATGTTTTATTCATAGAAACAATGTTACTTTTCCTTAACTTTCAAAGCCGCTATTGATTAATCATGAATGGTCGTCGAAAGTTCTTCAATAGATCAATGCACGAGTCTCGAAGACGCGAACAATTATATCAAATATAGTACTGTTATACTATTCTCAATATCAAAAAAAAACTCAACTGTAAACAAGGTGAATCATTTTGTTGAAAATTTTAAAAACGATATTGATAGGTTATGGTGGGTCATGCAAGGTTCTTCTATTGGACGATCAATGCGAAGGCGCGAACAATTGTTTAAAACTTCATCAATCGGTACTAGTGGCTCATAAAAAGATTCAACATCAAGTCTGTCAATGTGTCTCGAAGACGCAAGAAAATACACTGGATATAGTATTGTTGTATTTAAAATTTAAAAAAATATTTTCTCATTCAAACAGAATAAACCATTTTTTTGAAACTTTATAATTCGGTACTGATGCGGTTTGAAGACGCAAACAACTACAGTTGTTGTATTATGAATATCAAAGACATTTTTCTTATATAAACAAGG
This sequence comes from Andricus curvator, assembly GCA_932195095.1. Taxonomy (NCBI): domain Eukaryota; kingdom Metazoa; phylum Arthropoda; class Insecta; order Hymenoptera; family Cynipidae; genus Andricus; species Andricus curvator. The sequence continues at coordinate 456,605 of CAKNYM010052032.1, forward strand.
TAAACATTTTTTTTCAAATCTCTAAACTAAAAAAAAATACATTCAAATGGCCGATCTAGCTATGAATCCTGTCAGACCTGGATATTAGTCGGAGCTACAAATCGTCAAAATTTCATGATCATAGATCTCTTTCACTTTTCGAGATATAGTTAACAGAAAAAAAATTCACACACAGAGACATTTAAAAAAATTTGTATTTTCGAACTCCTGGGGTCGAATTATATCGAAATATGTCAAAAAAATAGATTTTAAAATTTAGCTCATTATAAACCTCCCTCTATGACGAAGAAAAATGGTTAATAAGTTGACAATAAATCATTGTTTTAAACAGTTTTTACGGAAAAATTTTTTTGTTTGAGGTTTTCTCAGCTTTGGACTTTCGTCAATCGTCTGAATTGCTGAAAATATTTCCAAGAATAATGTATGTTTGATAATATTTGGTAAAAAATAAAACTTTCAATTTTTATGAACAAATTCGAAATTTTAGACTTTTTGCGTTGAAAAAATGTTTCTTTTTGCACTCAAAATGTTTTGAATTATAATGTGAATTGTTCCTAGTCACAAAACATTAATAAAGTTAGCAATCACCAATATAAACAATTAGGATAAACAAATTCAAAATTTTGGCAGTTTCACGCAGAAAAAATCAGTTTATAAATCAAAATAGCTTGGGAATAAATTATAACACTGCTCCACTTTCCTTTTGAAATTATTTATTTCAGTTGTTCAGAAAACATTTAAATTTCTATATTTTAGCGAATATTAGTAGGTACGTATTAGTTTCAGGAATATTTGTAGCAATTCTGGTATTTAAGGGAATTTATAATTTGAAAAAACTTCAAATTTAAAAATATTGTCAGAAGAATTGTTTACAACACTGGTTTTTGTTAACTTTTTGATAATTTCATGATCAAATGTTATTATTACATTAATATGTAGCAGTTTGAGTAAAAAGAAAATTTTTGGTTTTTTACAATAACACTATTGGCCAATTTGTAAAAAATATCCCTTTTTCCACACTTTAAAGAAATATTTCTCTAGATAAACAAATAAAGAAGACAAATGTTTTGACCCTCGAGTGTTTCAGAATTGAATCTCGAATTTAATGCACGTTAAGTTAGAAAAATGTAATAATTAAATCAAAATTAAAGACTTCAAACTGTTCTAACGAAAAAAGTGCATTTCGTCCCACTGTGCGTCGTGGAGGGCTCCGCATTTTTTTTTTTTTTCGAAAATTACTGGCGCTTCTATTCTAAACCTTGGAGGACTAATAAAAGTTTTATTACACGTTCAGAGAGTGAAAATATTAGTCAAAGTAGGCTCCCTCTCACTTGGCACTTCGCCACCCCTCACCCTCCCATCCTCAATTTCTTCTTCAACTACTTTCCCCTCTCCTAGATTTATCAGCTGACACTCTCCTTCACCTACTCCCCTTCCTCAGCCCTCACTTCCCCTCCACTACTCATCCTCATTTCTAATCATTTCCTCTACTTTCTCTCCCCTAATTTCCTCTCCCTCCCCCTACCACCCTTCCCAAAATTTCCCTTACTCACCCCCAATTTCCCATCACTCCCCTACTTTAGCTCCCTGTATTTCTTCTCATGTATCATCACTTCTCTACTTCCTCACCCCTAATTTTCCCTTACTTCCCATACTTTCTCTCTCCTTATTTCATCTACTTCCCCACTCCTTATTCTTCTCGCTTCTATTCCCATGATTTTCCCTCGTTTATCATCAATTCTCGTACTTTTCCTTAACATACTCCCTCATGACCCCTCCTTTCCCCTCCACTAACTGCCCTTTCTTCCTCTTCACCCATTTATCATCCCCTCATTTCCCCTCATTTATTATCAGTTTCCCTACTTCCCCTCCCCTCGTTTGCTCTAATTACCCCTATTTCCCCTCACTTCCCCTTCTTAAAAAAAAGCATGACGGACGGACGAAAAGCAACGCTTTTTTCATTTTTGGTTCTATCACGAAAAAAAGACTGTTTCTAGCGGCTGCACTTGCGCTTTTTAAGCAAGATCACTTTTTCTAGCTCTTGCGCTTGCGTATTCCGATTCAAATGTACTTTCCAAGACTGGCGGAATCATAACCTCACTTCGTTATAAGTTGACACTTGACATACTTATTGTGAGTGGTGAATAGTGATTGGACCCACTGTAAGTGAGAAGTTACAATAAAAAAAACTGATAATTTGCCACGAATTAGCGATAAATTACCGAACGCGCAGGACCGAGATTTCAACTTTCGGCCCGCGTAGTGTATACGATTTTTCTTCATAGCCGGTCGAAAGTACGTTATTAATTTTACTTTTTTTGACTTTAAATGTTGATAAGCATGTTATTGATGCCTGCCCCCGACATTTGCGGCACGAGCGAAGCGAGTGCTGCTGGTCGTGGGGGGCAGGCATCCAATACATTCGAAGAGTCAAGTTTAATAATATTTTTCTAAAATAAATTAATTCCACTTTGTTAAAGATGTCTGTATTTCACTAGAATTGACGACAAAACAGCTACTTCTAAGGTTAGAGGTAACAACAGCAATGACAGAGGTTAACAATTAGTATAATACACATGAGAAATTCTTTCCTCCCGCCGTTATAGAGGGCACGCGTGTACTTTCCACAGGGAGTAAATGTTAATGAGAAATTCTTTCCTCCAGCCGTTATAGAGGGCGCGCGTGTACTTCCCACAGGGAGTAAATGTTGAACTTTCGTCTCTGATATTAGGGACGAAAGTACGTACTTTCGACCGAGGTATGAAGAAAAATCGCTTTCGGTTAGTTTGCGGCTCGCCTCCAACTCGCCTACAACTTGCCTTCGATTTGTCTCTGGCTCGTACATCAAACTTCACACTCGTGTGGAACTGTCTAATTTCCTTACTTGTAGCACAGTATACTATATTTATATTTCAGGCTATTTTTCCTTACCTCGGGGGTGAATTTCACTTCCAGGGGTAGTTTAGCTTTCATAAAAAATTTGGCGTAAGAGGGTTAAAGCTTTGGCAGAATTGTCCATGTGTTGTCTCTGAAAATGTTATAAATTGTATTGGGGTAAAGTGGGTTAAACATTGAAAGGATGAAAGTGGCGCTCGTTTTGAATTCAGGTGGTCCATTCGTCGTTTCAAATTACTTTGCTTAAGCTCGTTTTCCGTGCGTGGCTTTAGCGAGGAGAAAGGGGGCGGAAGTGGAAACGGATCCCGGGCGTCGGCCAAACTTCATTTTCATGGCGGACAAGTTTTAATCAAGTTTGAGAAATTAGAAGAAAACCTCGACGAGCGCAATGCGCGCGTGCGATCCAGCCTCCTCTCAGTTCCCTCCTTTTGAAGGTGTCTCTCTTCTTCTCCCTGTCTCACCATCTTCCACCTTCTGAGTTCGGTGCCAGGAACTCGATAAGTGGGAAATGGCCAAGTTGGCACGTCTGCTAACTTCATACGGCCGCCTTCTGTGATATGAGGAAAACAGAGAAAAAATACGCGATGAATTCCTCTTAAGTATTTATGCCTTGTCCATCCATTGAATATTTCACAAGAGGAACCAACACCTTTCGAAATTTCTTATTATTCATACACCTTCCAGAAATAGGTCATTACCAAACTTATAATATGCTGAGGTACTAAGATGCGCTTTTCACCCACTATGAGAGAAACGACTTTTAAAAAATCCACGCAAGTTTCATGGACCGCGATGCGAGTCTTCCAACTTCCGGTTCGATTCCTGCTGCCGATATTTTTTGCTAATTTTTTTCATTCAATTTTTTTATTGCAACTGACTCCTAGATTTATTCAAATCAAGCTAAGATATCAATTTTCAACTTTTTTTTTTATATGGAATTTTGTTTAACCTTCACTACTTTTACTCTGAACAAAAAATTTTGTATAGAAAATTTTCAATTTTCTTCATTCAATTGAAAATTTATGTTTTGGTTATTATTATTTTCATGCGAGATAAAAATAAAAAATATGAAAAGAATATAATAAATATTCAAATTTTAAGAAACTGAGAAAACAAATACGTGCGTTGCGCGCGATTATTTCTTTTTATCTCACGAAATTTTTTCATTGAAATATAAAATTAATATTATTATTAAATTTTTATATTTTATAGTTCTCTAAAATAAAGAAAATACTAACATAACCGTTTTTATTACAAAATTTGTAATCCTCTTGAAAATGTAACTTTTTAAATAAAAATACCAATTTCTGAGGAAAAACACTAACATAATCAAAAATTGTTAATAGATTTTAAATATTGCTTAAATTATAATGATTTTTGTTTAAAATACCAATTTGTGATGTAACATGACAGCTTAACCTAAACATTTTTAAAAACTATTAATATTCTTTGAAATCTAATGATTTTTTAATACAAAAATTTAATTTTTGAGGGTAAACACTAACCCATTTTCAAATTGTTCAAGCTTGTAAATTTCATTATTTTGCACAAAAACGATTGGATTTTAATCTAATGAATTTTGACCAAAATACGAATCTTCGGTAAAACACAAGAACATGACTCAAAGTTGTTAAAAATGGTCAATATTCTTTATAATAGAAAAATATTTTTGTAAATGTGAATGCTTTTCGACGAAAAACATTAACATAACAGAAAAATGTTCAGAATGTATTTTAAATCTTCTTCGAAATCGAAAGATTGTTGTTTGAAAAAACTGATTTCCTGTGAAAAATTTTAATATAACCTGAAACTTTTTAAAAATGGCAAATCTTGTTCAAACTATAATGTCCTTTGTTTTAAAATACCAATTTTTTGTGTGAAACGGCAACATAACCTAAAATTGTTAAAATTTTTAAAAATCTTCTGTTCAATATTTTTTTAATAATACAAATGCCAATTTTCGACGAAAAACACCAGCATAATTTAAAATTGTTGAACGATTATGATTCTTGTTCAAACCTATAATGTTTTTTGTTTTAAAATACCAATTTTTAG
>CAKNYM010052032.1:461564-479754 GCA_932195095.1 Andricus curvator
CTTGTTCAAACCTATAATGTTTTTTGTTTTAAAATACCAATTTTTAGTGTAAAACGGCAACATAACCTAAAATTGTTAGAATTTTTAAATCTGCTGTTCAATATTTTTTTAATAATAAAAATACCAATTTTCGACAAAAAACACTAAAATAATTTTAAATTGTTAGAAATTCGAAATCTTGTTCAATTTAAAATAATTTTTCTTTTAAAATACCAATTTTTGGTTTAAAATCTTAACGTAACCTAAAATTGTTAAAATTTGTGAATCTTCTTTCTAATCTTTCTTTCTGTTAAAAATACCAATTTCCGACGAAAAACACAAATGTAATTTAAAATTGTTGAACGATTCTGAATCTTGTTCAAACCTATAATGAAATGTGTTTTAAAATGCCAACGTTTGGTGTAAAACGTGAATATAACCTCAAACTGTACAAAAATTGGAAATATTGTTCAAAGTATCATGATTTTTGTTTCAAAATACCAATTAGTGGTATGACACTCTAACATAACTCAAAATTTGTAAATCTCCTTTAAAATTTAATTTGTTAAATTGAAAATACAAATTTCCGACCGAAGATTGTTTATCTATTTAATATGTTAAATTTAAATTTTGAAAATTTGACCTACTTTCTGTGATGAAATAGATTATAAATTATAATTGGCGAAAAAAAGATCCTCTTTTTTATCAGCTTCAGTGGGAACCGATCTAACATAAAATTATTTGCGGTCAGGTGCACTTACCACTATACTACAGAGGATCGAAAACCCTTTTTCTTAAAGTCAGACATGATGCCTTGCGGAACCTTGCGGAACGAGGTTCTATGTAGACCTAAATTTTCAATTCATGAAGAATTTATTAGATGTTAAATTGGTGTTGAGCAGTGTGACTAAATATTCAAAATGTTAAACTTAAATTTAGATAATTTGGCCCATTTTCTGTAATAACAAGTATTACAACTGTTTATTGGCAAAAAAAGATTTGCGATCCTCCGTAGCTAAGTGTTAAAAACAGCTGACCAGCAATTGGTTACGTGGTATCGATTCCCAACGGAGCTAATGAAAAATTAATCAAAGTAGTCGCCGCGCACCTAAAAAAAGGGTTTCGTAGCGTATTAAGGCGTTAATTAAGTAGTTAAAACTTACTCCTTTTATACTTTCCCTCCCCTACTCCAAATACTTTCTCCTCGCCTACCCTACTTCCCCTCCCCTCACTTCACCCTTCGCTACCCCACCTCTTCCAAGCCCACCCTAACTCCTTCCTACTTTACTTTCCCTTTTTCTTACTGCCACATTTAACACTCATTTTCCCCTAAATTTCTGCTCAGCTAAAACTTTCCCTCCCCTACACACCCTCACTACCCTCATAGCCCTCTCTTCATTTCCATCACTACTCTCCCTCACTACCAATCATTTCCGATACTTGCCCTCACTTCCCTCGTTTCCCTCCCTAATTTGTCCTCATTTTCTCAACTTGCATTCCTCTTATTTCCTGATTATTTACTCTGCTCCTACACCGCTCATTTCCCCTTGCTTCCCCTCTCTTCACTTCTCTTACTTTCCCTTCCCGCATTTCCCATCACTTGCTCTACAAGCCCTCCGCTAATTTTGCCTTGCTTCTCATACTTGCCTTCCCCTAATCTTTCCTGGTTTTCCCTACTTCCCCTCCCTTCACTTCCATTCACTTCCTCTCTCTCATCTCTCTAATTAGCCTCCTCTTATTTCTCTTCACTTCCCTTCCCTTTTTTCTACTCCTGGGAAGAAAGTACGACGGACAAACGGATTACAGAAAATAGACAAAATAATTGAAATTTAAATTAAACGTCTTGAATTTTTAGTAAGACTGGTCTGGATCCCTATCACATCTAATGAATTGCTGATTTTATCTCTGAAAATAATTTTAATTGAAGTTTAAATAATTTGGAGACGAAATTGTGCAGTTTTGTCCCATAAAAAAGTTTAGGGGAAAAGAAAGAAGTTTAATTACATGAATGACATTTGGGAAATGTTTATGAGCACTTGGTGCTATGATGGAAGAGGAATGTAATAAAGTATCATCCAGCACTTGTTTTTAGAATTTTTATAAGATTGGAGACTTCACGCTACCTGCGTTTTGTACTAAGGGAAGAGGATGAAGGGTTGCTGATGGTAAAGTCCCCAGGAGGCTGACTTTAGCTGTAATGCGATCCTACCAGCAATTTTACGCTCTGAGCCTCTTGAAAAGCCACGAGAAAAGAGTTTAAAAAAAGAGTTCTTCCTTTCTGCACCCCCTGCAATATTATATCTGTAGAATTCACAAAAGCCTTCCTGACCTAGTTTTCAAAAATCGAAATTCGATTGAATGATAACTCGGAGAAATAAATTTTTAATGGTAGGTTTCAAGTTTAAAACTAACAAAATTCTATGCTTTCATTTCTACAGACTTTGTACTTGTTTTAAACTAGTTTTTTTATGAAACTCCGGTCATGATATTTCTGAAAGAAGGGAAAACTTCAAAGCTTCCATTGTAACGTATTTTCTTTTCAATGTTTCACATTGGGTAAACCAATTTTTCAATAAAAAGCTAAAGGAAATACTTTTTCTAGAGCTTTGTTGAACAAATTCTTAAACAAGCTTTCGGAATTTCTCTCTTCTAAAAGTATATATAGGACTAGAAAAGAAACGCGACTGATTATTATTTTCTTCGTTTGAGAATATTTTTAAATTAAAATATAAAATCAATAAGTTTTCGAAATGTTTGTATTTCATCGTATCTATTATTTAAAATAATAGAAAAGAAAAGAAAGGACAGAATAAATATATAATATTTATTTATGTACAATATATGGACGATCAAAAAGTTGCATTTTTGTGCAAAAATATTAATTTTCGACAAAATGCTTTTCGACAAATGATTTTCGTTGAACAGAAATTTATACCCATTTGGGGTCAGAAAAGCTATCATATCCTGAAATTGTTTTAAATAATTTTATCTTATTTGAAATACGGGTTTCCTGATAACAATATTTTACAGATAGTTTTGAGATATTAATTGAAAATGGATTTAACTGAATTTTTTAAATTTATAAAGTGTATCAAAAATTAATTGATGAGTATAAGGGTATGACATACATTTACTGAATTTAGAAAATCTTGTAAATTGAAAATTACCGAACAAAGGAGGTATTAAAAATGATTATAAACAAACATTAATCATTCGAAATTGTAATGAAAATATTCGAGGTAGACATAAAAATTCAAATTTTCTTTTTAATGTTAGTTTGGATTCCTGGTGGAAATTTTGAAATAATTCATCTTATAGCTTAAGTATGCTCAAAAAGCCAAACTATAAAGTATACAAGTTTGAAAATTTGAAAGGTAAAAAAAAACCTGGTGAATAACTTTTAGATTTTCAATTGAATTAATCGAGGAGAAAAACTTCTTTTTAAATTAATTATTCTTAAAATTCCCAGGAATCTTAAGAAGATATTTTTGTAGTATGTTCAAACCTTTAAAAATCTTCAAACACCTTTTTTGACAATTTTGATTATCTTTCTTGAAACTTTTAAAAATATTTTCTGAAATTAAATTTTGTAAGATAAAAATCATTAAAAATTTTCCCAGAAATCTGAGAATATTTTTTAATTCTCTTAAAACACCTTTTAAAATTCTTAAAAAGCTTCTCAATTTCTTGTTCAAAGTCGACAAAAATATACATTTTGTTTTAAATAGGTTGGAATCTTATTAAACTTGAAATCATTTATGTATTATTCAAAAACTTCTAAATATCTCTTCAAGTTCTACGCATTTTCTTTTTAATTTGGTGATTTTGAAAAATTGAAACATTTTGCTATAAAATCTTCTACAATCTTTCCAGAAATTTTCTGAAATTATTAAAAATGTTGTAAAATCTTTCTGCATATTTTCTTAAAATTAATTTCTCAAGAAAAAAACCAATTAGAATTTTTTCTGGAATCTTAGGAAAAAAATGGTATTATCTTAAAACCTTTTCAAATCCTTAGAAAATTTCAAAATTTTATTTCAAAATCTTTCAAAATCTACATTTCATTTAAAATTTGTTAAAATATTTTTAAATTATTTTTCAATCTGTTAAAAACTCCTGAAACTTTTGAATATCTTTTGAAATGCTTCAAAGTTTCCTTGAAATTTTAGAAAATGCTGCTAAAATGATAAAAAATTGTCTTACAATGTTCCAGATTCTTTTTCGAAACATTTTCAAATCTTCAGAACGTAAAATTATTCGTTTAAAATAAAAGCTATATTAATTTAAATTTTTCCAGAAATCTCACTGTCATTTATAATCATTACCCCTACTTTTTCTCATTTCCCCTTACTTTCTTCACTTTCCTACCCGTATTTCCTCTCATTTCCCCTGCCCCTACTACCCAACTATTTATTTCCCCTCACATAACCTACGTCACCTTCCCTCATTTCGTCTCATTTCACATGATTTTCCTCCCCTTATTTCCCCAACTTCCTCTATAACCCCTTCCCTCATTTCTTCTCACATCCACTACTTCCCTCTCCAAATTCCCCCTTACTTTTCCTACATAACCTTAATTGATGTTTTTATTTTATCATTATTTTATCATTTTACCATTTATTTGTTTTCAGGAACATTCAGAAATAATTCATATCATCAAATATAATTACTTATTTGAAAATGTTAACTTACTAAGTTGATGTTTTAATTAATTTAAGTTAATAGTGCAGAAAATTGCTAATCTTTATTAATAGATAAATACGTGTAACCTCATATAATATAATCAAGAGGTACATTACAAGGAGTAAACAATATGAATAAGAATAGGAATTACTCATTTCTAAAACATTTGGTCGAAACGTTAAGAACAGAATATTCTTGCCATTATTATTAAAGAATCATTTACAATTTGGAGTTCCTCTTTTGGAAACAAAATTTTAAGAATTAAAATTCCTCATTTGGAAATTGAGATTTACAAAATTCTCGAAAATTAAAAAAAAAACAAAGTGAAAACAGCCCCTCAATATATTGTTTCCCACAACAATGAGTGTGAGATTTTCGAGAATTCCGTTGCATCAATTTTATTAGATGGGATTGGAATCCAATCATTGACACAGGTTTCCCGACAACAATAGATTCAAGATAGTGTCGAGATATTAATTGAAAATTCGCGCCATTCACATTTTAATAATTGGATTATATAACCGTCAAAAGGTATACTTCTTTGTTTTCCTCTTTATGTGCGCATTTATTTTTGCTATCTTTGGTATAGATTTTAAGATTGATCTAGAATTCTAGTGTTACTCTAGCAATCACCCCAGGCGAGGAGCTTCACAAAGTTACCATGAAAAGCTCTCCGCGCAGGCCCATTGGTATCCAAGGTGTTTCCTTTCAGGCATCTTTCACTTCACTGACACACTTAATCATGCATCTCTTATAAAATATTTGTCGCCACACTTTCCTGTCCTAGCATACCTCTTTAGTTTTCTTTACAGTTAACGTTCATACATTTTCTCATGCAAGCTCTTGTGTTACTATTGCTTTTCATATTTTTTCGACTTAAGGTCTCGTTCACACATTTCCATCATTCTTTTCTCACCTTCCCTCTGGCTATGCTACCATTTACTTTACCTAAATATATTTGTTTCCGCAGTCATTCTTCTGTCATTCTCTCAACATGCCGAAATCATCTCAACCAATTTCTCTCATACTTGTCAAACATTGTTGCCTCTACACTACGTTCTTTAAGAATACTCTTATTACTGATTCTGTCCATTAGCGTTTTACCGCAGTCATTGCGCAGGAATTTCATGACAAACTCGTTAATTTTACTCTTATCCTTTTTCTGGTAGGTCCAGGTCTTGCTACCGTATAGCACAGTCTGTATAAATATAGAGTTATATATTGCCATTTTAGCTTTATTTTTTATACTTTTGCTTCTAGTAATGACTCCTACACTGCAGATAACCTTCCTCCCCAACTTGTTTTAATCTCTTATCGTTTAAGAAAGTGTTGCATACTGTTTTTTCACCCTTTTCCTCAAACACCATGATTTTCGTTTTATCCACCTTAATTTAAAAACTCGTGGGAAATCAAAGAGTTTGCAGATATTTTTTCATCAACGGGCTATAAAAGCAGTAATAAATTGAAAAATGCTGTTTCTTTTTTAAATAAATTGGCATCTAGAATTTGTATGGAATATTTGTGTAGGATGATGTATTCTCTTTTTTAGTGCACGATTCACGAAAAAGCAGAGCAAGCAATTAATGCATCCCAATCAAAATGCAAATGAGTATTAATCGAATGAAGCGTCGGGTAATCGCTCCTTTTTCCGGATATATAGCACGCGGTGATTCGAGCCTTGTATGTACCGCACACGAAGCACAGTCATTTTCCGTTGTTGCTGCCGACGTTGTCGTTGGTTGCCGCTGCGCTGATGCTGTACAAGCACTGTAATTTACTGTGGTACAATTAGTTTGTGTATGAAACAGAGACCGCTCGATGTAAACTATGAATTTCTATGGGTGAAAATAAAAAAATTGACGAAAACTTGTTCCGAAAAAATTACACTCTTATTTTAAATAAGGGGCTGTTCAAAAACTACGTCATGCTATTTTCAACACTTTTCCCACCACTCACCTTCCTCGTCACAAATACCAACACCCCCTCCCCCTTTGAGTCAACTTTTTTTTTAAATTTCATTTGATAATCGAGTAAAATAAAACAAAACACATACAAACAAAGATACATAGATAAAGTATATATAGGAATACACTACCGTCGGAAATTTTCGGTACAATCAGCGAAAGTACTATTAAAAATCACTGCTGACTTTGAAACGTGATTACTCGTTCAAAAATTGAGCGCGAAACTGTTTTTGAAGAAACCGTTAGAAAGCTTATTAAATACATCAAAATATTTGCACTTTTAAACAATTAGTTGAATCTTCAAGCCGAAAAGACGAAGTTTTTACAAGACGGATCAATTTTCAACAAAGAAAAAAGAATTTTCAACCAAAAATTTTTCTAACAAAAAAGATGGATTTTCAATCTAGAGGGACAAATTTTTTATCCAAAATTCGAAGCTTCAACACAACAGTTCAATTTTCGATCAAATATTTTAATTTTCAACAACAAAAATGATTACCAACTAAACAGTTGCAGTTACAACCAAATAGTTGAACTTTTATGTAAAAGGGATACATTTTCACGAATGTAGTCGAATTTTTAAATTAATAGTGGAATTTTTAACCTACAAAGATTAATTTTCAACTAATTGGTCGAATTCTTAAACCAAAGATATTGAATTTGCAAGCCAAGAGAAGAATTTTTTCAGCAGACAGTTTAATTTTAAATCCAAAACGACGAACTTTCCATCCAAAAAGACCAATTGCCAACAAAATAGTTGAATTTTTGACCAAATAAGATGAATTTTCAGCAATATAATTAAATTTGTAATATAATAGTTGAATTTTTAACTAAAATGATGAATCATAAAGAAACAAAATTATTTCTAACAAAGAATTTAAACTTTCAACTAAGTATGTTCCATCAAAGAAGAAGAATCCTCATCGAAATATATATATATATATATATATATATATATATATATATATAATTGAATCCTGAACGAAAACAGATCATTTTTAATTAATTTTCATTTATTATTATTTTATTAGTTTTATTAGTATTTTCAATAATTAACACAGATTTTTCACTCCAGAGAGACAAAAAATATCAACCACATTGTTGAATTTTCAAGAAAAAATGCGAATTCTCTACAAAACCGTTGGATTTTTAAGACAAAAAAATGAATTGTCTTCAAAACAGTTGAATTTCCAACAAAAAAGATTATTTGGATTCAAAAATAGAATGTTGCAGTTCCAAGAATAGATATTCAGAAAAAAGCGGATTTTCAACAAAATAGTTAAATTTTCAACAAAAAAGCTCATTTTAAGCCAAAAATGAAAAATTTTCAGCTTAACAAATGGATTTTCAACCAAAGAAAAAACAAATTTTCAATGAAATAGTTAAATTTTCAACCGAAGTGTTCAATTTTGAGGTAATAAAATACAGTTTTAACCAAATAGTTCAACTTTAAACCAAGTAGTAGAATTTCCGTTCAAAAACGATGCATTCTCAGTGAAAAATTTAATAGTTGAATCCTCAACTAAAAGCGATTCAGTTTCTACAAAAATGATATATTAAGTTTTAAGTTAAAAAAATAATTTCTAACAAAATCGATTAGTGTTAAACCACTAAAATGATTTTTAACAAAGTAGTTCGACTTTCTACCATGTAGTTGCATTTTCCACCAAAAAAGATGGATTTTAAATGCAAAATTAATTAGTTTAATTTTTATCTAAAAACGATCAATTTTTATCCATAAATGGATTAGTTAAATTTTTAGTTAAGGGAATTAATTTCTAACCAAAAACAAAAACAACAAATTTTCAACAAAACAGTTGAATCTTCAGGCAAATAGTCGAATTTTCATCCGAAATAGATTAATTTTGAACCAAAAATATGATGGTAGAATTTTCAATTAAAAAGAATTAACTTAAAAAAAAAAAGTTGGATTGTCTTATGGGTGTCTATTAATTCAGTTCGTATTTAAGCGGAAAAGGAGAAAAAGGGGAAGTTTTTATTAGAAAACGTTCTTGTTGAAATTTAAATGTTAGAACTCAAATATAAAACAGCTTTCATTTTTTGAAATGCAAATAATTGATGAATGTAATGAATAAAGTTTCCTTCATTCCTACTGCTAATTATTTTCCAGATTGCAAATTTGTTGGGTTGTATTTACTTTTTGAGCCAATATTTCCCTCTTTTTCCCGTGGTTCAGTATTCATCTCTGTTGGTTAAAAATTCTATCATTTCAATGAAAATTCAATTATTTTGTTAAAAATTCAACTATTTTGTTAAAAAGTCAACTTTTTAAATTAAAGATTGAACTGTTTTGTTGAATATTCATTTCTTTTGATAGAAAATTCATCCTTTTCAATTGAAAAATCATCTTTAGCTACAAAGGTCCTCTTTGTTTATTGAATATTAATTATTTTCAATTTAATTATTATACCATTAAGCCATTTCCCTTTCGGGGTAGGCGTGACTCAATCGGTGAGTAAGGGAGTAATGTGAGGAAGGAGGTATTGATTTTTTCGATTAATCTAGAATTTTCGTGTTATTCATTTGAATAACACGTTCGTTCCGCAAAACTGCTCCGACCCAGGTTGCTGATCAATCTCTCTAGCGATCACCCCAAGTGAAGAGCCTCACGAAATTATTACGTGTGGTTCCCCACTTGGGCCCATTAGTATCCAAGGTCTTATTTTCAGGCGTCATTCACTCTACTGACACTCTTTTTATAAACTATTTGTCGCCACACTTTCTCTCCTGGCATACTTCTCTAGCTTCCTCTACGTCCATGCATTTTCCCATGAAAGCTCTCGTGTTTTTATGACTTCTTATCTCTCTTTGAATTGAAATCTCATTCACACATTCTAACCATTCTTCCCGCGGTCTGCCTCTGGGCAGAATGCCATTTACTTCACCACTATACACTTGTTTCGTCAGTCGTTCATCTCTCATTCTTTCAACATGTCCGAACCATCTTAACTGATTTCTTTCCCATATGTAAACTATTGTCTCTTCTGCACCACATTCTTTGAGGATTATTTCTTTTCTAACTTTGTGCATCAGTGTTTTCCCGCATATTTTGAGCAGGAAATTCATGTCAATCGCGATAATTTTACTCTTATCCTTTACTTAACAGAAACATGTCTCGCTACCGTATATCACAGTCGGTAAAAATATAGAATTGTGTATCGCCATTTTAGCTTTTTTCGATATATTTTTACTTCTGATGATGGATCCTGCTCTACCGGTAACCTTTTTACCCTCGTTTATGCGCCTATCTAACTCCCCATCAATCTTTCCGTCACTAGTGAATAGGCCACCCAGATATTTGTACTTATCAACTTGTTCTATTCTCTCATCATTTAGGATAATGTTGAACATTGTTTTCTCACCTTTACCTTCAAACACCATAATTATTGTTCTATTTACGTCAATTTTGAGGCTCATCTTCTTCATGCTTGTATTTAGTTTGCTCAACATTCTTTGCAAGTCTTCGATTGATTCTGCCATAACAACCTTGTCATCTGCGAAAGCTAACCCACGTACCCTCACGGTCTCGAGATTTACGCCTTCTTCGTCGAAGAGGGCCATTCTTAGACACTTATCCATAAATATGATCAATAGTCATGAGGACATAACGCATCCTTGTTTAATTCCTAGCATAATATCGAACCAGTCACTCAGTTTCCCATTGACCCTTACACTCGCTTTGCGAGTACTCTTTGAGGACTTCCCAAAGTTTACTTCTATTCACCTTGTCAAATGCTTTTTCTAGGTCAACAAGTGCACAGAAAACTTTCCTAAACAACAAAATTTTGTTTTCAAATTAAAATTGAACTATTTGATTTTTGGTTAAGAATTGATCTTTATTAGTTGAAAATTAAACCATTTGTTTGACAATTTATCTTTTGGGTAAAAAGTAAATCTTATTGGTTGAAAATTCAACTATCTGGTTAAAAATTCATTTATTCTCTTGATAATTAACTTTTTAGTTGAAAATTCATATATTTGGTTTGAAAATTCAACTGCTTGGTGGAAAACTCGTCCTTGTGGTTTTTAAATTTTGTCTTTTTAGTGCAGAATTAACTTTTTTGTTGAAAATTCATATTTGTCTGATTTTTTTTCTTTCTTGACTAAACACTCTTTATCGGTTGAAAATTCAACCCTATTTTCTTGAAAATACGTCTATTTGGTTTGAAAATTTATCTTTGTATGTCAAAAATGCAACCATTTGGTTAAAAATTCGACTCTTTTGATTGAAAGTTGAACTATTTTGTTGTAAATGCAAATTTTTGGTTGAAAATAAATGTTATTTGGTTGAAAATTCAGCCATAAGGTCGAACATTGATTTTATCTGAAATAGGCAGAATAAGCGCTCTTTTCCTGCCCGCGGAGCGGCAGTAAAATAACACTTTATTGTACCGCGACAGGCGGCACGTAAAGTAACCCATCTCACGGTTGTGAGACGTGGCCGTGGGTGTGATTTACCGCGGTGCTACTGGGGGCTATTGACACTTTTTGGATGGCAGTTGCTCTTAGTGGAACCCTGCGGTGGTTGTTCAACTTTTTTTTTAAATTATATATCTTATAACGTCGTATAAAGTTCGAATTTACTGCCTAGGTACATAATATATAAATTCCTGTTTGCAAACTCAATTTATTCGTTGAAAACTCGTCTTTCTGTGTTAAATATTTATCTTTTTTGATATTTGGTCTGGTTGAAAATTCAACTATTTGGTACAAAATGCAACTGTTTTTGGTTGAATTGCAATCGTTTTTGTTCAAATATTTTATCACTTGGTAGAAAAATCATATTTTTTGGTTGAAAATTCAATTATTTGGTCAATAATTCCACCATCATGTTGAAAATTTGTTTCTGTTGCTTGAAAATTCAACTATTTGGTTGAAAATACATCTTTTTTGGTTGAAAATAACCTTTTTGTTGAAAATTCATTCTTATGGTCTTAGATGTCAAATGTTTCCTAAAGTAGTCTACCTTTTAGCTCAGAAAGTCAAATTATTTGTTAACAGTTCTACTTTTTGAGTTAAGAATTCATCTCGCTTGGTAGAAAATGCATCTTTTTTTATTGAAAATTGCACTATTTTGTTAAAATTGCAATATATTTATACTTTAAGTCTTAGGAATATGATGCCTACAGTATGCTTTAAGAAAATTTATTTACGCATTTACGTAAAAAAATCACCCTAATTCCCCTATTTTGAGAGAATTTTGGACTGTATAATCTGCAATTTCTTCCCACAGATTAAGCTCTGGGAATGAAAAATTATTTAAAAAAATGAAAGACCATATTTCAATATATGAATGTATGCTCTCTTCAACAATAAATTTAATAAATTCTTTTTATACAATTATGTTGAGTATGCAGTTAGTATTTTTTAGAAAATTGTACAGTTAATTTTTTCTTGTGTCTCATTTAAGTAAACACGCTTATAAACGATAACGAAATTGCCTTAACGCGGTAATTTTGCCACGATACTTGGGCAAGTCGGGAAATTAAGAAATTAAGGCTTTAAACCTATTAACAGGTTTAGCGTGGATACCGCGTGGTTGGACTACTTTCAGGGAAAAATCCAGATTAAAACTTAATCTAATCCGGCCTCACTCTTCCTGTGTGGTTATTCTCAAATTTTGTTTCTTCTCTCGACCCTGACTTTTTATCCTCCTTTTCTTTTTTTTCTATTTTCTTTATTTTTCTATCACTCTTTTTCTCTCATAGTCTTTCGCACGTGCACAGAAAAAAACAGGAGGTTCACTAAAGTTGCGTCTTAAATCAAAAGTCGTATCTCTTAGAACCTTAGAACCTCTATCTCTTAGAATACCAATAAAAACCTGTGAAGACTCAAAAGGGTTCCTTTGGAAACACTTGCTTAGAATAACATGAAGTAGCATTCACAAACCAACCATTTGCAAAGGTGGGGCTGGTAAGTTAGGGATTTACAGAATTTGTAGACAGATGACACAAGACGAAAAGTTTCTTGCATATTAATAGGTCTTTATATTTACAAGTCTACTATATAACCTGCAAATTGTATTAACAAGTCATATAAGTCATATATAACTATATAAGTTATATCTATCAATTATATTTATCTATTCTACTTGTAATATTGTTTTGTATTTTAATTCTCTTCATTAAATTAGGGAGGGTCAGTAGAAGTAACTTTAGGAACTCAGATAACATTCAGTACGTTTCTGATGATAAATTTTAAAGAGTTCTTTTTTTCTCTGTTTTTAAGAAACATACCCTTTCTCCACTTTTTCAAGTTTTTTTTCAATTAGATGCGAACTAATTTAAGAGAACCCAACAAGAAAAATCAACTACTTTTGGTTGAAAAGTCTACTATTATATTCTTGGTTCGGAATTTATCTCGTTTTGTTAAACGTTCTAGTAGGTTGAAAATTTTATTTTGTTGAAAATGCTACTATTTTGTCAGTAGGTTATCGTTCTTGGTCCAAAATTCAGCTACTTGGTTAAAAATTAAACTAATCCATTAGAAATTCATTTTGTTGGTTGTGGATTCATCTCCTATTCTCCTTGGTTGAATATTTAATTATTCCATTTTTAAAAATTAATGTTCTGGGATTTAAAATTATATTTGGTGTTGAAGTCTTTTGTTAAAAATGTATTTTTTCAAGATACATAATTTCAGTTGAAAATTCATTTCTTGTTGTTAAAAATGTTACTATTTTGTTGAAAATTCGTTTTCTTGGTTGAGAATTCATGTATTTTGTTAAAAATAGGTCTTTTTTAGTCAAAAATTAATCTTCTTGTTTGAAAATTCATCCTTTTTAATTAAAAATGCAACTTTTTGGGTCCTAATTAATTTCGTTTGGTTGAAGATTCAACAGTTTGGTAAAAAATTAAACTATTTGGTTAAAAATGAAGTTTATGGTTTTAAATTAAACTATTTTTAAGAAAATTTAACTTTTTGGCAGAAAATTAACTTTTTTGTTAAAAAATCATATTTTTGGGTTGAAAACTCAACCGCTTTGTAAATAATTCGTCTTTCTGGTTTTTAATTCATCAATTTGGTTCAAAAATTGTGCTTTTTGTAGAAAATTAATCATCTTGCTGGAAAATTCATCTTTTTGATTAAATATTTGACTATTTGGTTGAAAATTCCTCTTCTTTAGTTAAAAATTCAACTACTTGGTAGAAGGTGGAACTAGTTTGTCAAACATTCTTATTTTTCAAGATTCACTTCCTTAGTTGAAAATTTAACTATGATATTTTTAGAAAATGAATCTTCTGGGTTAAAAAAATCATCTTTTGGGTTGATCTTTTTTGTTGACATTTTTTTTTTCAATCCATCAATTTAGTTGAAAATTCATCTCTTTATACTAAAGATGTAACTATTTTGTTAAAAATTCTTTTTTTTTTTTAGTCGAGTATTAATTTTTTAACAAACAATATGCCTATTCCATTCGTGGTTGATCATTGATATTTTTTATTAGGAATTGATCCTTTCAAGTTGACAACTCATGTATTTTGTTAAAAATTGGTCTTTTTTGGTCAAAAATTAATCTTTTTGTTTGAAAATTTAACTATTTGGTTAGGAATTCATCTTTTTTATTCAAAAATTTAAATACTTGCATGAAAGTGGAACAAGTGTGTTAAAAATTTATATGTTTTAAGGTTCACCTACGTTGTTGAAAATTTTACTATTGCATTTTAGAACATCAATCTTCTGAGTAGAAAAATCATCTTATGGGTTGACATTTTCCTGTCGAACATTTTTTTTAAGATTCATCAATTTAGTTGAAAACTCATCTCCGTTTTTGGTTAGAAACTGATCTTTTCCATTGAAAATTGACCTTTTCTATCTGAAAATTCATGTATTTTGTTAAAAATTTGTCTTTTGGTCGCTCATTTATCTTCTTGGTTGAAAATTCATCCTTTTGTGTTAACAATGCAACTGTTCGGCTCTAAATTAATCTCGTTTGGTTGAGGATTCAAAAATTAGGTAGAAAAATAAACTATTTGGTTGAGAATTAACTTCTTAATTAAAAATTCATATTTTTGGTGAAAATTGAAAATTCAACCGTTTTGTGGATAATCCGTAGTTTTGGATTAAAAATTCTACAATTTTATTGAAATTCATGTATTTTGTTGAAGATTCGTTTTTTTTTTGGTAGAATATTAATCTTTTTGCTGAAAAATTCATCTTTTTGGTTAAAAATTTAACTAGTTGGTAAAAAGTTCATCTTTTTTTAGATGAAAATTTAACTGCTTGGTTAAAATTTTAACTGTTTTGTTGAAAATTCATATTTTTTCAAGATTCACCTCTTTGGTTTCATATTTACCTTTTTTTTTTGAAAATTTGTTGTTTTTTTCTGTTAAAACTTAATTTTTTATCTGAACACTGCACTATTCCATTTTTATGTAGAGATTTATACTTTATAAGTTAAAAATTCAACTATTTGGTAGAAAATTAATGTGTTGTGTTGAAAATTCGTCTCTGTGATTAGAAAATTAATATTGTTTGTTGAAAATCTAATATCTACTTCAGCTTGAAATCTTAGGAATTTAAAGTATTTCATATTGCATTAAATATGGTATTTACATTAATTTTCTTCATGATAATTTATTCCGCTTTTGTTACCCTATTTTCGTAAAAAATCACCCTCTTTCCTGTGTTCTCGTAGAATTTTGGGCTACTTTACATTTGGTGGGGGAGAAGGGGTTTAAGACAGAATTATATTTTTCAACAAAGGGGCAGAGGGGAGGTAAAAAAAAGCCTAAAATTGGTAACGTATTTGATATTGTGACACCTTATGTTCGTAAAAGTTGTGTTACTAACTAGATAAAATGTCGAAGTAGGCAAAGCGAAAAATGGGTTATTTGGAAAAAGTCCCTATTAAAATTGGTTTCCTTTGGAGGTCTAAATGGAGTTTCCTTTGGAATAAATTCATCGTTTTGGGTTCCTTTTTAGCAAAAGGGGTTCCTTTTTGTTGCACTCCCTTAGGAATCAAAAAATGGTTCTAATAGAAACCCCAGTTTTTTCTATGTGCACATTTTCTTTCGCACGCGCACATTTTCTTTCAGATCCCGTTTTCAATTGTTTTCCTCCTTTCGCTCTGTTTCTTTCCGTCCGCTATCACTTATCTAGTTTACTCTTTCTCCACTGTTTCACATGCGAAGCAGGTCGTTACGTCAACTTGATTCTCAAGCTACTAATCATGCTAAATGCATTGCGCGTTGTCAGATGGCCATTGTTCCTCGTCCTTTGTCAATTGCCCTAGACCCGTCCTTTTCTTCTATACCTTTTAGCTTCTCCATTCCCTTTAAAACTAGGAACGGTTGGAATAACTTGTATTTTCGCAACGAGCGGAATGTAAAGTGTTTACCCGAGGAGATGGAGGCCAATGAAAAGAAACAAGGTAATAAGGCGTTTCCGTTACCGAGTTACCTTCATTATGGAAGCTTGTAGGATCCAAATGGATTCACCCTTTCAAAATGCGGAGCCTGCCTTCTAGAAGACTTTACGACCCTACAGGGATACTTAAAAATGCTCGTATTGCCAAATGAAAAGAAACTCTTACCATTTACATTTCTTTCGAATTGCTTTAATAAAAGAAATCTTATTCACTGATAGAGTGCTTCTTTAGATTGGAAAGATTTATGTATTTTAAAACAGCAAAAGAACTTTTGTCTTATGGAGTTTGTACATTATAACGCTTTTTTAATTTCTTGTATTTATGAACATTTATTTCTACTATCATGAACAAAATCTTTCTTTTCACGTAATCTAATTTTCTCTTATTCTTTAAAATAAATAAGATGCGAGATAAATCATCAATCTGTGTTAGGAGTAAAAGCTTTGAAGAGTTGGATTTTATTGAATTTAATTAAAATTAGAACCGGGATTTATTTATTAATCAAGCAAAGTCTGTCACAGAATAAATGCAGTAACGAAAATATCTTTCGTGAAATTAATATTTATCAATAATGATGATGCTTTATTTCACACCTTCGCATTAATATAGATAATATTTTTGTCGGGCATATCAGATCATCTCTTTAAATACGCGAAAAAATTAGCTCAAACATTTTCTCCTCGAAAAACTTTTCCACGCCCCCCCCCCCCAGAAGGCAGGAGTGGGGGTAACTTTGTAATTTCAAATGGGAACCCCAATTTTTTATCACAGATTCAGATTCTCCTTTATGAAATACGTAATTTTTATTCGAAAATTTTTTTTCGATTCGCGATTTTTATATATATAAAGCCATACCACGCTGAAAAAAACAGTTCTCGTCAGATCACTGAAGTTAAGCAGCGTTGGGCGCGGTTAGTACTTGGATGGGTGACCATTCGAGAAAACTGAGTGCTGTTGGCACATCGTGGGTGTGGTGAGCCCACACTTGTAGTTATTTAATACAAGAAACTATACACCTAGAAACACTACCCGAATCGGGTAGTGTCACGCCTACCCTGAAAGGGAAATGGCTTAATGGTATACATACATACATACATACATATATATATATATATATATATATATATATATATATATGTATATGCATACATATATTTATACATATATATATCACTAACGTGAAGGTGAAGAAAATTTATATAGTTTCTTTGTCTATTATAAAATTCAAGATTTTTTTTGTCAACCAACGTGAATTAAAAAAAAAATAATTATGGAGAATATACTGCAAGTACGAAAAATTTTTGGGATCGCAGATTACGAATGTGGAGTCAAATTAAAAAAAAATTTAATTTAGTATGGTGGATTCAATATGGCGGCCATAAAGTGTAAAAATAAGTCCTATGGATCCAGAATGGGTTCTTGGAGTTCTTGGGTGTCGCTGGTTACGAATCTGAAGTAAGCATTCCAAAATTAGAAATGGCGGATCCAATATGCAAGCCAAAAAATTTACAAATTTATCGCTTGGCTTCAAACTGGGTGCTCAAATTTTTTTGGGTCGCTGATTACGATTCTAAATTCAAAATTTAAAATGGTGTGTCCAATATGGCGGTCAAAAATAAAAAATTGGTCTTGTGGCTTCAAAATGAGTTCTCGTGGGTTTTGTGGGCCGTAATCACGAATCTGAAGTCGAAATTCTAAAATTCGAAATGGTGGGTCCAATATGGCGGCCAAAAAATAAAAAATTGTTCCTGTGATTCAAAATGAGTACCCAGGGGGGTTTTGGGCCCCTGTTTACGAATATAAAGTTGGATGCGCCATTTTGAGTTTTGGAATTTTGACGTCGGATTCCAAATCAGCGACCCAAGAAACCGTGAAAGAGCCATTTTAAAGTCACAAGACCAATATTTCAATTTTTGGCCGCCATATTGGATCCGCCATTTTGAAGTTTGGAATTTTTACTTCAGATTCGTAAGCAGCGACCCAAAAAACCTCTTTGACGTTATTTTCAGCTAAGTAGCTGTTGACTAAGTAGCCATACATGTATGCCACTATGCCGCAAAGGATTATTAAATTCTTTTTAATGAAAATACAAATTTTGTTGTTCTAATATCAAAAACGATTAAATAATTTTTACATTCTCATCTAGAGAAGGTATTAGATTTGTGTAAAATTT
>CAKNYM010052033.1:16810-35879 GCA_932195095.1 Andricus curvator
TAAACATTCTGAGGAATCTTAAAGAGAATAAAAAGACTTTGAGGGATGTCAAAAGATTTCCAACAAATTTGAAACAGTTAAGGGTATTTTAAAAGACTCCAAGGATTATTCAATAGATTTCAATAAATTGAAGGATTTCAGAAATTTGGTGGTATTTTTAAAGATTCCAAGAAATTTTAAAGAGATTTAAAAGATTTCAAGGGATATAAAAAGATTTCAAAGAATTTGAAATATTTAAGGGTATTTTAAAACTCCAAGATTTTTCAATCGATTTCAAATTAAAGGGATTTTCAAGGATTTCAACGATTTTATGGTATTTTTAAACATTACGAGGAATCTTAAAGAGAATAAAAAGACATTAAGGGATATCAAAATATTTCAAAAAAATTGTGAACAGTTAAGGGTTTTTTAAAAGACTCTGAAGGAATTTCAAAGAAATTTTAAAGATTTCAAAGAATTTGAAATATTTGAGGGTGTTTTAAAAATCCAATATTTTTCAATCGATTTCAATAATTTGAAGGTATTTTGAAGGATTTCATAGATGTGATGATAATTTTAACGATTCCAAGACATTTTCAAGAGATTTAAAAAATCTTACGGGATATCAAAAGATTCAAAAGAATTTGAAATATTTAAGGCATTTTGAAACTCCAAGGTGTTTCAATCGATCAATAATTTGAACGCATTTGAAAGGATTTCAAAGATTTCATGAGAGACCAAAATATTTTAAAGAGTTTGACAAATTTAAGGGTATTTTAAAAAACCAAGATTTTTCAATCGATTTCAAATCAAAGGGACTTTGAAGATTTCAATGATTTTATGGTATTTTTAAACATTCCGAGGAATTTTAAAGAGAATAAAAAGACTTTAACGGGTATTAAAAGATTTCAAAAAAATTTTAAACAGTTAAGGGTATTTTAAAAGACTCCGAGGAATTTCAAAGAGATTTTAAAGATTTCAAAGAATTTGAAATATTTGAGGGTGTTTTAAAAGGCCAATAATTTTCAATTGATCAATAATTTGAACGTATTTTAAAAGATTGCAAAGATTTTGCATATTTTACTTTATAGTTATTTTAAGTTTTTAAGGTAATGTTGAAAATTGGACGTGTTCACCTGCGCATGTACCAAAAAGCGCGGTACTATTTGAAATTATATAATATACACTTTCAATATTACGTTAATATTATTTTTTCTAAAGAAGTTAGGTATTTCTATTACCCAATTTAATTTGTTTTAAAAAAGAATAAAAAAACGTTTTTTAATATTTATCTCTATGATTATTCATAGTATTTATTAATTTTCAATAGGCCCGCGCTTTTCGGCACATGCGCAGTTGAAAACGTCAAAAACCCGCCAATGGCCATCTATCGGATATCAACGAACGAAAAAGGAACCCTCAAAAAGAGTTCCTTTAGAGCCTAAGTTCTAAAGGATGCCAACTTTGGGAATTTAGAAATCCACTGAAAAATTGATAAAATTTTTAACACAATTTTTTTTGTGTTTCAGGTATCGACGAAACAGTAAAGCTGGTGCAAGCTTCTGGTGGAACTTGCTACGGTTATGTCTGTGATCTCTGTGATCGAGAGGATGTGTACAAAAAAGCAAAAATTCTGAGGCAAGAAGTTGGCAGAGTAAGTAAAAAAAAATCTTAATTAAAAATTATGAAGCTACTGGAATCAACAAACAATAAAATACAATCAGAAGTACCTCTTAAATTTTTTTAGATTTATTATTTTTGCAAGATCCCCCCCCCCCCTCCCTCTAAATCGTCTGATTTTTGGATGACCCCTTATGACGACTTTTCGTGATTATTTTAAAATTATCAAACATTTAGAGTATAATATTATTAATTATACATGAATAAGCATAATATTATGCTTATTCATGTATAATTCTTATACCTCATTATATTATATAGAAAACAATTAAAGAATATTAAAAATAGTGTTTATGGAGAGAAAAAGATAAAGAATTATTATTTTCAGGTTTAGAAAAGAAGATTTATGATGAAACTTTATATATGAAACGAAACTAGAAATTTACATGTTTAGCAAACAATAAAATGCAATCAGAAATACGTTGAATGTATTTTGTCATTGTAAAAAAAGAATTTTCAAAAGCGAAAAAATCCTTAAGAAATGCAATCATCATAGCTTGAATAGAGCTGATGGAATCTTTTCTAAGATGAGAAAAACATAACAAAAATCATGTGCGTCACGCACAAAATCATTTGTACTTTTTTGATAAAGAAATAGTGTTTAACCCGAAAATATGAATTTTCAGAAAAGTTAATTGTAATCCAAATAATTTAATTTTCTACCAAATTGTTGAATTTTCAATCCAAAAAGACGAATTTTCTTTAATAGAGTTAAATTTGCAACTCGAAAATATAAATTAAAAAAAAAAGTTCACTTTAACCCGAATATTCGAATTGTTTACGGAAATAGTTGGAGTTTTAAATTAAAAGAAGAATTTTCTACAAAAAAGTTGAATTTTCAACTTGAAATATGAATTTTCAATAAAAAAGTTCATTTTAAACCAAGTATTTGAATCTTCTACAAAATTGTTGAATTTCCAAGCCAAAAAGGTGAATATTCTACAATGCAGTTAAATTTTCAACCCGAAAATAAAAAATTTCAACAAAAAAGTTTATTTTATCCAAAAGAGTTGAATTTTTTACGAAAAGAGTTTAATTTTCAACTTAAAAGACGAATTTTGATCACAATATTTGAATTTCCAACCGAGAAAGATTTTTCAATCAAAATAACTGAAAATTTAACTATTCCATTTATGGTTAAAATGGATCTATTTAGCTGAAAATTCATATATTTGTTGAAAAATGGTGTCTTTCGGTATAAAGTTAATCTATTTTGTAAGAAATTCCACAATTTTCTCAAAAAATCGTTTTTTTGGTTGAAAATTCAACTATTTGGTGAAAAAATAATATATTTTGAACGAAATTCAACAATTTTGTTAAGAAGTTATTACCATTAAAACTAATTCTAAATGATTTAAGAGATTGATAATAAAACCATTAATGCTTTTGTTTTGTTGAGAATTCTTTATTTTTTTGGTTGAAAATGAATATTTTTGTTGAAAATTCAACCTTTTTGTAGAAAATTCTTATTTTTTGCTTAAAAATTTAAGAATTTGGTTGAATTTTTGTTTCTTGTTTGATAAAAAAACTTTCCTTGTTTGGAAATTTAATTCTTTTGTTGAAAAATCGTCTTTTAACTTGTGAATTCAACTATTTGGGTAAAAACTTAAACTATTTTGTTAAAAATTAACATTTTTTTATTTTATATGGTTGAAAATTTAACTAACTTTTTTTAAAATTCGTTTCTTGTTAGTTGACAATTTTTCAGAGAAAATTTAATTATTTAATTAATTATAAGTTGTTTCATCTTTTTGGTTGAAAATTAATACTATTACATTTCTGGTTGAAAAATTATCTTTTTTGGTTAAAACTTCAACTGCTCGGTTAAAAATTTATCTTTTTTAGTTGAAAATTCATGTATTTTGTTGAAAATCTGTTCAAAATTCTTTTTTTTTGTATGAAGATTCATAATTTTAGTTGAAAACATTTTTTTTTTCTTTGAAAATTTAACTATATTATTGAATATTTGTATTTTTTATTGAATTCAACTGTTTTTTATTTAAACTGAATCTTTTCTGGTTGAAATATCAATTACATTTTTCGTAGAAAATTCATCTTTTTTTCGTTGAAAATTCAACTACTGGATTGAAAGTTCAACTATTTTGTTAAAAATCCATTTTTTAAGATTAATCATTTTAATTGAAAATTCAACTAGTTTATTGAAAATTCTTTTTTTTTTATTAAAAATTAATTTTTTAAACTAAAATGCAACTATTCCATTTTTGGTTGAAAAATTATCATTCTATTTGAAAATCAACTATTTGGTTGAAAGTTCACGTATTTTGTTAAAAAAATTTCTTTTTTGATAGAACATTAATCTTCTTGCTTGAGAATTGAACAACTTGGTTAAAATTTGAAGAAATGTTTTTCAAATCCTTTTTCGTTGTTATTAAATTGTTGTTAAATATTAACCTTTTAACTGAAAATTTAACTATTTCATTTTTAGATGAAAATTGATCCTTTTAAATTAAATATACAATTACTGGATTAAAAATTGAAATAATTTTTTTTAAATTCATTTTTCTGATTGAAGATTCTTCATTTTAGTTGAAAATTCATCTTTTTCGTAGCAAATTGAACTTATTTTGTTGAAAACTCTCTTTTTTCGGTTAAAAGTTAATGTTTCTAACTGAAAATTCAACTATTCAATTTTTAGTAAAAATTTGTCATTCTTAGTTGAAAATTTATATATTTTGTTAAAAAAATCATCTTTTTTAGTAGAAAATTAATCTTCTTGCTTGAAAATTCAACTTTTTGTTTAAAAATGCCTTTCTTTTTAATTAATTTTTTTTAACTGAAAATTTAACTATTACATTTTTTATTGTAAATTTCTCGTTTTCAGTTAAAGATTCAATTATTTGGTTGAAAATGCATAATTTTAGTTGAAAATTCATTTCTTTGGTTGAAAGTTTAACTATTATGTTAAAAATTAGTTTTTTATGAAAAATTTATCTTTTTGACTTGTAAACTAACTTTTTTGTTTAAATTCTCTTATTCTGTTAAAAAATCGTCTTTTTTGGTAAAAAAATTAATCTTCTTGGCTGAAAATTGATCTTTTTGGTTGAAAATGTATATTTTTGTATAGATTCATCATTTTAGTTGAAAATTAATTTCTGTCGTGAAAAATGTATCTATTTTGTTGAAAATTATTTTTAATTTCTTAATTTTTTGAACCTAAAATTTAACTATTCCACTTTTGGCAGAAAATTAGTGTATTTTGCTGCAAATTCGACTTTTTGGTAGAAGGATAATGTTCTTGAATAAAAAACTCGTTTTTTGTTGTTGAAAATTGATCTTTTTGGTTGAAAATTAAACTATTTTGGTAGAAGATTCTTTTTTTTGTTGTTAAAAATTAACCTTTTAACTGAGAATTTAACTTTTCCATTTTTAGATGAAAATTGATCCTTTGAAATTAAATATCCAATTACTTGAATAAAAATTGAATTAATTTTTTTTTAATTCATTTTTCTGATTGAAGATTCTTCATTTTAGTTGCACTGAAAATTTAACTATTCAATTTTTGGTGAAAATTTGTCATTCTTAGTTGAAAATTGATATATTTTGTTGAAAATTTGCCTTTTTAGTAGAAAATTAATCTTCTTGCTTTAAAATTAATCTTTTTGGTTAACAATTCCTTTTTTAATTAATTTTTCTAACTGAAAATTTAACTATTACATTTTTCATTGTAAATTTCTCGTTTTCAGTTAAAAATTCAACTATTTTGTTGAAAATGCATAATTTTAGTTCAAAATTCATCTCTTTGGTTGAAAGTTTAACTATTACAATTGATTTTTTTGTTTAAATTCTCTTATTCTGTTAAAAAATCGTCTTTTTTGGTAAAAAAATTAATCTTCTTGGCTAAAAATTGATCTTTTTGGTTGAAAATGTATGTTTTTGTATAGATTCATCATTTTAGTTGAAAATTAATTTCTGTCGTGAAAAATGTAACTATTTTGTTGAAAATTAGTTTTAATTTCTTAATTTTTTAAACCTTAAATGTAAATATTCCACTTTTGGTAGAAAATTAGTGTATTTTCCTGAAAATTCGAGTTTTAGGTAGAAGGATAATTTTCTTGAATAAAAAATCAACTATTTGGTTGAAAGTTAATTTTTTTCTTTAAAATTGATATTTTCAGGTAGAAAATTTAACTCCTTTGTAGAAAATTAGTATTTTTGGTTTGAAAATTAATCTTTTTTGGTTGAGCCTAACTGTATTTGATTTAAAATTAAAAACTTTTTGGGTTCAAACATCATTTATTACAGTTTTCATCGAGATTTCATATTTTTGGTTCAAAATTCAACTACTTGTTTAAAAATTGAACTACCTCTTAAAATTTGTTTAGATTCATTATTTTTGCAAGCTCTCCCCCCCCCACCTCCCTCTAAATCGTCTAATTTTCGGATGACCTTTTATGACGACTTTCCGTGATTGTTTTAAAATTATCAAACATTTAGAGTATAATATTATTAATTATATTATGCTTATTCATGTATAATTCTTATACCTCATTATATTATATAGGAAACAATTGAAGAATATGAAAAATAGTGTTTATGGAGAGAAAAAAATAAAGAATTATTATTTTCAGGTTTAGAAAAGAAGATTTATGATGAAACTTTCTATATGAAACGAAACTAGAAATTTACTTTGAAATGTATTTTGTAATTGTAAAAAAATAATTGTAAAAGGGGAAAAAATCCTTAAGAAATGCAATCATCATAGCTTGAATAGAGCTGATGGAATCTTTTCTGAGATAAGAAAAACATAACAAAAATCATGTGCGTCACGCACAAAATCATTTGTAGTTTTTCGATCAGGATGTAGTAGCAGATACCTGTTGCTGATGCATGAATAAATTAAGAAAAGGTGGGTTTCCGGCGAAAGAAGCAGGTTTTTTGCAGCCAAGGCCTTGACCGTTTAACCTACATTTTATTCACGTGCTTGATAACATTTTTTAAAAATGCCTTTTATTTTGGTGTAAAACATTAAATACATCTTCATCATTAGTTTAACGGATAATGCAAATTGAGTAACATCCGTTCCTACACAAAAATTTTTCTACACAAAATATTTCCTACACCGAATTAATTATTGTTTAATACTGTTATATTTTTCCTACACAAAATATTTTCTGCACATAATATATCCTACACAGAATTTAATACCGTTATGTTTTTCCTACACAACATATTTTTTACGCAGAATATATCCTACACAGAAATAAATAGTAAGAATTTTATTCTGAAAATATTTTTAAAATATTGTGCAAAAAATTATTCTGTCCAATATTTTTCCTACATAAAATATTTTCTCCTCAGAATATGTTTCACGCTTAATATTTTTGTGTAAAATATGCCTCTGTTGAATATCTTCACTCAGAATAATTGTCATATAGCACCAACAATATTTAAAGTAAAATTATAATCATAATTTTTTGTATAGAATCTACATTAGAATGTCTTCATAATAAAATATTACTATTTAATTCTGTGTAGAATATACATATTCTGTGTAGAAAATATTTTGTGTAGGAAAAATATTGGACAGAATAACTTTTGTACAGTATTTTAAAAATATTTTCAGGATAAAATAATTACTATTTTTTTCTGTGTAGGAAATCTTTTGTGTAGGAAAAATATAACAGTATTAAATTCTCTGTAGGAAATATTATGTGTAGAAAGTATTTTGTGTAGGAACAATGTAACAGTATTAAACAATATTGAATTATGTGTAGGAAATATTCTGTGTAGAAAAAGTTTTGTGTAGGAAAAATATGACAGTATTAAATTCTGTATAGGAAATATTTTGTGTCGAAAATATTTGGTGTAGGAAAAATATGATCAGTATACGTTGGGTACAATATATTTTGTGTAGAATAAATTTGTGTAGGAACAGCGTTTTCCCATGCAAATTCAGGCAACTTTGTTATTTTCTTAAAAGATGAAGATAATATAATAAAATAATATTTTTCGCAATTCCATTTTTTATAAAAGGTGTCTACTCACCTGGAAAACCTAGAATTGTCCAGGTTTTCTTTTTAAGTCAGGGGATTTTTTCGAGAGCGTGCTTAAATTTTTTTTTTAATTCTAATATTAAATTAAATAAACATTTTTCTAATTTCTGAAAATAGCTTTATATTACTGGATTTAACTATTTTGTTGAAAATTCGTTTTTCTTTTGGTTGGAAATCAAATTTGCTATTGAAAATTCAACTACTCTATTTTTGGTTGAAACTTTATTTTTTTTTTAGTTGAAAATTCATCTATTGTGTTCAAAATCCATGCATTTTGTTGAAAATTTATACTTTTTGGCAGACAATTATTTTTCTTGGTCGAAAATTTGTCTTTTTGGATGGAATTAAACTGTTTTTGATTCAAGAGTAAAATATTTTTGCTGGAAATATCAACTATTACATTTTTCATTGAGAATTCATATTTTTTGGTTGAAAATTAAACCCCTTGTTTATTTTGTTGTTGTTTGAGATTCATCACTTTAACCGAAAATTTATCTGTTTCATTGAAAATTATTATTTTTCTAACTTAAAATTTAACTATTTTGTTGAAAACTCGTTATTTTTTGGTTTAAAGTAATTTTTTCAATTAAAAATTTAACTAATCCAGTTGAATATTCTATAATTTTAGTTAAAAAACTTTGTTGACATTTTTTTCTTTTTCGCTGAAAATATAACTATTAAATTTTTTGTTGAAATTTTATCTATTGAAATTCAACTACTTGAGTTCAAGATTCATCATTTTAGTTCAAAATTTATCACTTTGGTTGAAAATTCGTTTTTGTTATTAATTTTTTTTTTTAGTTGAAAATGTAACTAATCCAATTAAATATTCTATAATTTTAGTTAAAAATTCATCTCTTTGATTGAACATTGATCTTTTTAACTTAAAATTTAACTATTTTGTTGAAAACTCGTTATTTTTTGGTTTAAAGTAATTTTTTCAATTAAAAATTTAACTAATTCAGTTGTATATTCCATAAATTTATTTGAAAACCTTTGGTTGAAAATAATTTTTTTTCAGTGAAAATTATTTTTGGTTGAAAATTTATCTTTCAAATTTCAACTACTCCAGTTCAAGATTCATCATTTTAGTTGAAAATTTATCACTTTGGTTGAAAATTCATTTTCTTTTATTAATTTTTTTTTGAGTTGAAAATTTAACTAATCTAATTAAATATTATATAATTTTAGTTAAAAATTCATCTCTTTGATTGAACATTGATGTTTTTAACTTAAAATTTAACTATGTTGTTGAAAACTCGTTATTTTTCGGGTTAAAAATAATTTTTTAAATTAAAAATTTAACTAATCCAGATGAATATTTCATAATTTTAGTTAGAAAACTTTGGTTGAATTTTTTTTCACTGAAAATGTAACTATTACATTTTTGGTTGAAAATTTATCTTTGAAATTTCAGCTACTCCAGTTCAAGATTATTCATTTTAGTTGAAAATGTATCACTTCGGTCGAAAATTCGTTTTTTTTTTTATTATTTTATTTTAGCTGAAAATGTAACTATTCCAATTAAATATTATATAATTTCAGTTGAAAATTCATCTCTTTGGTTGACCATTGATGGTTTTAACTTAAAATTGAACTATTTTGTTGAAAACTCGTTATTTTTTGGCTTAAAATAATTTTTTCAATTAAAAATTTAAGAAATTCAGTTGTATATTCCATAATTTTAGTTGAACATCTTTGGTTGAAAATAATTTTTTTTCAGTGAAAATTATTTTTCGTTGAAAATTTATCTTTCAAATTTCGACTACTCCAGTTCAAGATTCATCATTTTATTTGAAAATTTACCACTTTGGTTGAAAATTCGTTTTTTCTTAAGAATTTTTTTTTACTTGAAAACGTAACTAATCCAATTAAATATTCCATAATTTTAGTTGAAAATTCATCTCTTTGAGTTGAAAATTGATGTTTTTAATTAAAAATTTAACTATTCAATTTATGGTTAAAAATCTATCTTTTTTAGTTGAAATTCATGTATTTTGTTGAAAATTAGTCTTTTTTGTTGAAAATTAATCTTATGTATTGAATATTCATTTTTTTGTTGGAAAACTAATCTTCTTAGTTTAAAATTTGCTCTTTTTTGGTTAAAAATGCAACTTTCTGGGTGAAAATTTATACTTTGGTGTTGAAAATTCATATTTTGGTATTGAAAATTCAACTGTTTTGCAGAAAATTGTTGTTGAAAAATGTATCATTTTAGTTTATAATTTATTGCTTTACCAAAAAATTTGACTATTTTGTTGAAAACTCATTTCCTTTTTGTTGAAAAATAATTTTTTAACTGAAAATTCTTTATTTGTTGAGAATTCATCTTTTTGGTTGGAAAATTCATCATTTTAGTTGAAACTTTATCCCTTTCCTAGAAAATTTGACTATTTTGTTGCAAATTCGTTTCCTATTTGTGGAAAATTAATTTTTGTACTGAAAATTTTTAATTTCCATTTTTGGTTGCAAATTTATCTTTTTTAGATGAAAATTCAACTATTGGTTTAAAAATTCATGTATTTTGTGGAAAATTTGTCTTTTTGGTAGAATATTAATCATTTTGTTTAAAAATTCACGTTTTTGTTTTTTAAATTAATCCGTTTTGCTAGAAATTTCATCTTTTTTGGCTGAAATGCAACTATTTGGTTAAAAGTTGAACTTTGTTGTTGAAAATTTAATTAATGTATTAAAAATTCAAGTATTTTGTTACAAAATCATATTTTTTTGGTTGAAAATTCAACTTTTTGGATGAACATTAGTTTATTATTTGAACAGAAAATTTGGCCTCTTGTATTGAAAATTCATCTTTTCTTATTGAAAATTCAACTATTTTGTTGAAAACTTGGCCAGGTTATCTGTCTTTTTTGATAGAAATGTAATCTTTTTCGTTAAAAAATTATCTGTTTTGTAGAAATTTAACTATTCTATTTTTTGTCGAGAATTAATTTCTTTGGTTAAAAAAAGAACTATTTAGTTGAAAACTCGTTTTTTTTTACACAAAATTCATGTTTTAGGTTGAAAATGCCAGAATTTGGTCAAAAATTCATATTTTTGGTTGAAAATGTATCATTGTGTTGTAAATTAATTTTTTTGATTGAAAATTCGTTTTGTTTTTAGTTGAGAATTAATTGTTTCAACTGAAGATGTAACTGTTCCATTTTTGCTTGAAAATTTATATTTTTAGATGAAAATTAATTAATTTTGCTGAAAACTCGTTTTTTCGTTTAAAATTTGCTTTTCTAACTGCAAATTAAACTATTATATTCATGGTTTGTAAATTTATATTTTTTAGTTTAAAACTTAGCTATTTTATTGAAACTGTATCTTTTGTGGTAGAAAATTCATCTTTTGGGTCTAAAATTGAATTATTTTGTTGAGAATTATATTTTTTGGTTGAAATTTTTTGTTTTGACTCAAAAACACATCCAAAAAGTGTTTAAAATATATTTAGAAACAAATTTTTTTTTGAATTAAGATTATTAATCTTCTAGGACTCTATGTGTATGGTTGGTTTTATACCTCAAAGAATTTAGAAATTGCTTTTGCTATTATAATAATCAATCACACTGAACTGTACTTCGATTATTGAAAATTGAACAATAATTGACTTTACAGGACGATTCAATTTTTCAATTTGAAAGCCTCAGTAGTTAAACAAATGTAAACTTCCGATTGAAACTTTATAAACTTTTCTTAATATAAAAATAATTTGAAAAATTAAACGCTCTTATTCAATTCCAAATCCTATTCAAATATTGTTTCAATCTGAAATATTTCATTTTTAACCCATTTAATTTGAAAATTTTTAATTAAGTATGACATTTTTTTGAATTTTTAGCAATATTTTACTTTTCCTTTAAAATTAGCAATTATAAATCAAATATTAAAAACTAAACACTTTTAAACTGAATTATTTGATATAGAAGGCCTTGAATCGTTAATATTTCAGAGTGTTTAATTAAAAGTTTGAACGTTACAATTTTAATTGTTCTATTTAACAAATTTTTAATATGTAAGTGAAATTATTGAATTTTGATGCATAAATAACAATTGAACAATTATCAATTTGGAAAAAATTTGAGTTAGTTTAAGAGATATTTACCAGTTTTGAGCTCGGTTTTGAGAAGATCCAAACTTAATTTAAAATTGGAAAAGATTTCGAAAAATAAAAAATAAATTTAGATTTTTGAAGATTTAAAAATAAAATTCTGAAGCTTTTTATTGATCTTTCAAGGTTTTGAGAAAATAACAAAATCTCTTAACTTTGCTGGGAAAATTTAAAATGATTTTTTATTTCGAAAAATTAATTTTAAGAGAATATTTAAAAAGATTTTTAAAAAATCTTGAATTATAAATAACAATCGAATAATTATTGATTTGTAAAATAATCGAGTAAGTTTACAATATATTTAGAAGTTTTGAAAAGATTCCAAAATAATTTGAAACGTGAAAAGATTTCAAAACATTAAAAATTTTTGAAGATGTCGAACACAACATTTATAAGCTTTTTAAGCATTTTTAAAGGTGTTAAATGAACAAGAAATTTGTATCAAAATTCCTAGAAAAACTAACAATAATTTTTTTTTTCAATTAATTTTAAAAGAATATTTAATAAGATTTCCAAAATTTTCAAAAAAGAATCTGGATGATTTTTAGGTAATTTTTTTACTTTTGCAAGATTTTCATAAAATTTGTGGGAAAGTTCGAGTTCCAAGATATAAAAATTATTATTAGAGTCGTTAATATTTCAGAGTGTTAAATTTAAACTGTGAACGTTACAATTTTAATTTTTTAATTTAACAAATTTTTAATAAATGTAAGTGAAATTAATGAATTTTGATGCATTAATAAAAATTGAACAATTATCAATTTAGAAAAAATTAGAGTTAGTTTAAGAGATATTTACAAGCTTTGAGAAAATCCAAACTTAATTTAAAACTAAAAATTATTTTGAAAAATAAAAAACTAAATTTAGATTCTGAAGGTTTCGAAATCAAATTTTGAAGCTCTTCAAGGATCTTTAAAGGTTTTAAGAAAATAAAAAAAATTCTTAAGTTTGCTGGGAACATTTAAAATGATTTTTTATTTTGAAAAATTAATTTTAAGAGAATATTTAAAAAAATTGTTGAATAATAAATAACAACTGAACAATTATTGATTTGGAAAATAATCGAGTAAGTTTAAAATATATTTAGAAGTTTTGAAAAGATTCCAAAATAATTTGAAACGTGAAAATATTTCAAAACATTGAAAACACAATGTAGATTTTTGAAGATGTCGAACACAAAATTCATAAGCTTTTTAAGCATTTTAAAAGGTTTTAAATGAATAAAAAATTTGTATCAAAATTCCTAGAAAAACTAACGATAATTTGTTTGGGAAAAATTAATTTTAAAAGAATATTTAATAAGATTTCCAACATTTTCATAAAAGAATCTGGATGATTTTAAGGTGCTTTTTTTACTTTTGCAAGATTTTCCAAAAATTTGTGGGAAAGTTCGAGTTCCAAGATAATAAAATTATTATTAGATTCCTGGAAAATTTTTTAATTATTTTTTTCAAACAAATTTTTAAGCAAAGATTTAAAAACGTTTCAAAACAAATTTTAATGTATAAATTAATGTTTCTAGCTTAAAATTACTTAAAATGACATAATTTGAAAAATTTATTCATTTTTTTATTCATTCTTCAATTCATAGCATTGAAAATGATAGCGTGGATTCCTTTTTTTAATATTTTAACTGTATAATTTAGTTAAAATTAGTTAAAAAATTGAAATTTTGCAGTTTCACGGCAAAAGTATTCCACTTCAAGTGTTTTAATTTGCCGTTCAGTTTTTATAACTTCAAATGAAAAAAATTTTATTTTCAAGATTTCGAATCTTTTAATTTCAATGACCGTAATCAATTCTTTCTCAATTGTTCAATTTTTATTTGCAGTCAGAAAGTGGTTCTTTTTCGACCTAGGATAAGAAATATTAAGAATATTGCAATGACATAATTTTAAATCAATATATGGTGTCCAATCGAATGCTATATATTTTTAAAAAAACTTTAAACGTAATGCTTTTTTTTAAATAACGATTATTCATTCTTGGCTTTGAATATTCTACCATTTCTTTAAAATTTAAACATAGAAGCTTTTTTGTAATAGCGATCATGTACACATCCTAATTTAAAGTTATCTCATTGCAATATTTTCAATATTTGTCATCCTAGGTCGATAAAGAATAACTTTTTGGCTGCAAAAGCTGTAAATTCCTGTAGATTCTTGTAGGAAATTAAAACTAAAATAAAATGCAACAATGTACAAAAAAATATTTAAAAAGTACAAAATTCGTCTCAATAATAGAAAAAAGTTATACTTCCCTGTAATTTTGGTTGTAATCTTTTGTATTTATTTTTATATTCCTGTGAAAACAGTTTTAGTTTTCTCTACTTTTTGGTAAAAATGTTTCCACCAGGGATTATTCTGTAATCGAACCTGCACCGACATAGGAACCTTTGAATGACCGAGTATAGCTTCCTGTACAGGTTCCATTGCAAAGTAAATTGAGTCGCGGGTTCCCTTTACAGAAACACGTATAGGGTCCTTTACAGTAATTTTTTAGTTTAAAATGTTCTTTATTGTTCTTAGATTGTTATTACATATGTGTGGTATACATTTTTGGTTCCTATCTTAAACGACTTTACCCAAAAATAGTTTTTGAGTTCTTATTGTAGTTGTGGTAAATTTTTTGTTTCGCTAGTTTAGGATCTTATTTATTAGGAAAAATTTTGGAAAAACCTATTTAATTTTATGACATAGAATATATTACAACTTAACCTAGCTTCATCTAATCTATATACAACATTTACAGTTACTTTAGCGATTACAGGCTGCGAAAGTTGAAGTTTTGTGAAAATAGGTTCTTTAATCTTGTAACAAGTGCTGTGGTAATTTATATTTGATCCTGAAAGGTGCATCTTCATAACTCGTCCCTTACAGAAAGCCATCGCGAAAACTTATTTCGCTTACAGCTTACTTTTTTTTTTACTTTTAAAAACCATTTATTAATCAACATAGTTTACAGGTAAATTTGTATTATATTTATATTTATATGATATTTTGCGCCCGTTAAATACTTAACTTATCAGAATGTTTATAATTTGGTGTAGCTTAAATTTATATTATAATGTATCGTTTTTCAATTTTGTTTTGGGTAAAAGGTTGTTGGAAAAAATCCCATTTGATTTTTATTCGCTTACAGCTATAAAGTTGCTTTCCTTTTATTCCCTTGAAGATCGAACTTGATATCGAGAGAGCCAAGCCACTAGCGAACCCTCGCGGATTAGTTCCTATGCAGGTTCATGTATAGGATCCTGAACAAATTTCTCTACATGAACCCGCGTCTCAAATCACTCTTTGAAGGACCTGTGCACGATCATTCAAAGGTTAGCTTGCATAATCCTTTGCAGGATAATGTACAATTTCCTTTGCCAAAATCCTCTACAGGAACCGTCAAGATTACCTGTACAGGTTCGTATGCAGATTCGTCTCCAGCAACATGTCCAGGATCACTGAGAAAAATGGATTATACCCGCTAATAAAAAATATGTTACCGGATATAATCTTGGACTGCTAACTATGGGACAGCGATCCAGATTATTACAGGATAATATCTTGGTGTTCGAGTCAATATAACCTCAAACTTAAGAACATTGTTCCGTCGTGTAGACAGACAAAAGTCATTTTACAATTTTAATCCAGGATAGCTAATTTTGATTCTTTGAAAATGTTCAAAAATTGTAATATTCCATAATTGTAATATCGAAATTATATAGCCGTCAAATATAGTCGTGAAATTCGAATGCGCAATGCGCATGCGTTCAGATGATTTTAAGATCTGAATATGTTACAGTTTAACATAAAAATATTTTTACGCCTAACATCTCAAAAAGATAGTAGATGTTTGGCATGAATATCTGCATGTTAGGCGGAACAATCTTACCCTTTGAACATCTACATTTAAACATCCATTTTTCTCCGTGCATAAGACTACAAAAACGAACGTAAAGGAGGCTAATTTTTTGCACTTGTACAAGTGGAAGTGATGTTTAATGAAAAGAAATATAAACTTACCCATTTTCTAAATCTAAATCACGTGTGATTTAGCACTAATAATCATTTTATAATTTAATTATATTACTTGTCTTAATGCGAACGGATGCATATGACACGCGCCACGATGCGACGTACCATCTGAGACTACACAGACGCCTGGATATTTTAAAATCTGAGATGTTACAATTTAATGCCTGAAGATTATAAGAATTTAACATCTAGAGATTATATTTGGTAATATCTTCATACATTAGAAAAATATTATAGATAATACGCGCTAATATACTTTTCTATACGGTGTATTATTCACTGAGAAAAATAGATTATACCCGATCATAAAAAATATGTTACCGGATATAATCTTGGAC
Source organism: Andricus curvator (assembly GCA_932195095.1). Lineage (NCBI taxonomy): Eukaryota > Metazoa > Arthropoda > Insecta > Hymenoptera > Cynipidae > Andricus > Andricus curvator. The sequence goes on from CAKNYM010052033.1 coordinate 32,958, forward strand.
TATTAACTATGGGACAGCGATCCAGATTATTAGAAGTACAATCTATAGATATTAAGAAATAGATATTACAGGACAATATCTTGGATTATTAAACTTTATAATCTGAGATAATAAAATCTATAATCCAAGATTTTAAAATCTAATATCCATGTTAGAATCCTGGTCCATTAGATAACCTCAAATATATATATAATAATTTTTGCAAACGTATTGATCAACCTATACTAACATTAGATAGACGAGCTCGGAAGTAGGACTAAAAACAAATTTTAATTTTTTAAACACACAATAAGCAGGAAAGTGGCTATCATAAGACTACAAAAACGAAAGTAAAGGAGGCTAAGTTTCTGTACTTGTACAAATGGCAGTGATGTGTAATGAAAAGAAATATAAACTCACCCATTTTCAAAATCTAAATCAAGTGTGATTTAGCACTAGTAATAATTTTATAACTTAATTATTACTTGTTTCAATGCGAACGAATGCATATGACACGCGCCACGATGCGACGTACCATCTGAGACTCCACAGGCGCCTGGATATTTTAAAATCTGAGATGTTACAAATTAATGCCTGAAGATTATAAGAATTTAACATCTAGAGATTGTATTTGGTAACATCTTCATATATTAGACAAATATTATAGATTATACGCGCTAATATACTTTTCTATACGGTGTATTATTCTTTCATTCTATTATCCAGTTCGTATAATCCATTTTTCTCAGTGTTCTTTTAATTCTATTATCCACACTGTTAGAAAAATCTCTACTAAATTTAGTATACATGTAATGGAAGCAAAAATGCACAACATGAAATTAAATTTAGTAAACCGGCGTACAGTAAATTTAGTATATTTATACTGAATTTAGTACACGCGTATACTAAATTTCATATACGTGTATACTAAATTCAGTATGAATATACTAAATTTACTGTACGCTGGTATACATACATACATTGACTAGCAGTTCGAACTCGAAAGTTCATTGCCTCACTACCCGATTCGGGTAGTGTTTCTAGGTGGATATTTACTACCAATGTGGGCCCACCACACCCACGACGGGCCAACAGCACGCAGGTATTCCTGAACGGTTACCCATCCAAGTACTAACCGCGCACAACAATGCTTAACTTCAGTGATCTTACGAGAACTGGTGTTTCCAGCGTGGTATCGCCGTTTGGTATACTAAATTTAATTTCATGTTATGCATTCTTGCTTCCATTACATGTATACTAAATTTAATAGAGATTTTTCTAATAGTGCAGTTCGTATAATCCATTTTTATCAGTGATCCTCTGAGATTCCTGTACATGAATTTTAAGCTACACTGTTAGAAAAATCTGTACTAGATTTAGCATACATGTAATGGAAGCAAGAATGCACACCATGAAATTAAATTTAGTATACCAGCGTTAGGTAAATTTAGTATATGCATATACTGAATTTAGTATGCACGTACATGAAATTTAGTATACGCCTATACTAAATTCGGTATACATATATACGAAACTTAGTATACGCATATACTAAATTCAGTATATGCGTTCCGTTTCGCGTAAGTTCCGTCTTCATCATCTGTAAACATGAACAGATGAAAAATGAAATTAAAGAAAAAAGTTTTAATTGTCAAAAAATCATATCGTTAAGCTACATTTTCGTTAATAAATTGAACATACCTTTCAAAGAGAAGACTTTGCAGATCCTCGAAGAAAGAAACCTTTTATCATTACAAATAACTCAAACAAATGCAGGGGCATGCGAGCCTGCCACCGGCCACGTTGCGCGATCTGCGTAAATCGAAACGCGCTTGCGCAGCTGAATATAGTAAACACGTATATGAATTTTAGTATACAGAAACTATGAAATGCATATACGTGAAAGAAACTTACTGTACACCTAATAAATTTAGTATACATATAACTTCATAAAAGAAATTTAGTATACGTAAGTATACTCAAATTACAAAGTGTAATGAATTTAGTATAATTTATGTGGCATAATCTGAAGGCAGTTTTTTTTAGAGTCTGGCCACTGTCTGGCCAAAGTTTGAAATCTTGGTTCAGATTAAAGGGAAATTTATGCGTCAATTCGTATAAGATTACATGGTTATTAATGATGATTGATGATGTTGAACTTGAATAGGTCTTGAAGGACTTGACTATTAGCTTTTACAATTATACATATATATTATATAATATATATATATATATATATATATATATATATATATATAAAAGGCGTCTTTGATAATGAGAGTAGCATTTATCAAAGAAGGCCTCACAAATGGCTTTTAGTGTTAAAACTATTGCCGAGTCACTATAGTCTGTCTCTGTCGTATAGCAATCGCTAGAGGGGAGCATTATGAAAGTCTACATTCTACATTACGCCATAGGATTGCAATACCTATAATGTGTCTCCACGATATGTGGCACGCTCGGCCTGGTTCAGCAGGCAGAAGAAAAAAATTTGTCATTTTCATCATCAAAAAGTTGCAATTTTAACCAAAAAGATGAAATTTACAATCAAACGGATGCATTTTTAAACCAACGAGACATTTCAAGGACGTAAACTATAGATACCAGCTCGCTTCAAAAATTAATAATCTTTACAGAACAACCGAAAAATTTCATTTTAAATCAATGATTACCCTAGTGGAAAAAATTTTTACAAGAAAGTACAATGTTTCTACAACTGTAATTTTTTGTTAAAATCTGAATTTTTTTGTAACAAAATGTACAAAATTTAACAATAAAATACAGTTAAATACAAATAGCTATTTTTCTTGTATTTTCTGGTAGACCCGTGTGGAAAAATTTCGTGGCAGTCTTAAGTAGAGAGATCGTCTGGCTAGTCCGAATCTAGACCGTCTAATTAAGACGGTCTGACAGGGTGTTGGCCTTGGCCCTCTCAGACGGACT